>OX421232.1:10007500-10179536 GCA_949125135.1 Alcis repandata
AATAAATTAAAAGATAAAACATGTCACTACGAGAGTAATAAAACATGTCACAATAAATATAGAGAATAAAACATGTCTTAATAATAAAGGTAATAAAACATGTCACAGTAATAAATATAAGGTACTTGTCTGCTATTATGTAAATACAAAAGAAGGAGCGATTAGGAAATAGTCTTAGTCACTGACTGAAGATACTTGTGACCTTTTGTGTTTATAGGATGTGTTTTTCTTAAAGGGCCTGTTTCGACGGGGAGCTACTTTCCTGAGATTATTTTAATCCAGTTATTTAATTGAATTTATTCTTTGTGTGTTTGGTTTTAGAATCTTTTATTTTTGCATTTTGTGTTCTTTTCGGTGTTTGTTTTCAGGACGTATCGTGTTGTGTGTGTTAATTGAGTGAAATACCTAGTGTAGGATAACATGCTTAATAAACAATATTCGTGAATAAAATAAAATAAATTAGACTTGAACCAAATAAAGTGAAATTAGATTAAATTAAAATAAAATCAAATTAAATCAAATAAAATCGTACTAAATAAAATAAAATCGAATTAAATCAAATAAAGTGAAATTAGATTAAATTAAAATAAAATCAAATTAAATCAAATAAAATCGTACTAAATAAAATAAAATCGAATTAAATCAAATAAAGTGAAATTAGATTAAATTAAAATAAAATTAAATTAAATCAAATAAAATCGTACTAAATAAAATAAAATAAAATTAGGTAAAATAAAATAAAATTAGATAAAATAAAATAAAATAAAATTAGGTAAAATAAAATAAAATAAAATAAAATTAGGTAAAATAAAATAAAATTAGATAAAATAAAATAAAATTAGATTAAATTAAAATAAAATAAAAATAAAATAAAATAGGGTAATCAGGACCGGTGGTATTAAGTTCGTGTTAAGGGCCGGAGGTCTCGGGTTCGATTCCTGGTCCGACGGTTGTTGAGTAATGAGTTTGAGTACCTGTTCTGAATCTGTTCGTTAGTTAGGATCTACTATAGCGTATACACGATTACGTTTATGTTAGGTCGCGGGTTCGATTCCCGACTGATATGTAATTAGAGTTTGGGCGTTAGTTAGAATCTACTTTAACGTATACACGATTACGATTATGTTAGGTCGCGGGTTCGACTCCCGACCAATATGTTATTAGAGTCTGGGCGTTAGTAGGATCTACTATAGCGTATACACGATTACGTTTATGTTAGATCGCGGGTTCGATTCCCGGCCGATGTGTTATTAGCAGTCTTAGTTAAGGTTAAGCTTAGTCAAGTCTTAATTTAAGTCTTGGTCAATTAAAGTAAATCGGACAGCCGATCAGATTGCCGAATCTATTATAGGATATACATGCTTACGATTAAAGTAAATCGGACAGCCGATCAGTTTGCCGAATCTATTATAAGATTCACATGCCTACAATTAAAGTAAATCGGACAGCCGACCAGTTTGCCATGTTAGCCATTCGAAGTTATACGAACTATCTCGAATGGTTGACAATAGTTGCTGTCAGATGAGCGGCCAACTATAGTTTGACGAGTAACTATTTAATATACGAATAAATGTAAAGTAGATCGGAAGTCTCTTTACTATTTTAATATTAATACATAACGTGAAATTACGTGATGTTTGACTCACCAAGTCTTACATATTATAATATTTTGACTCACCAAGTCTTACATATTATATTTTGACTCACCAAGTCTTACATTTAATGGAACATAGGTTCTGAATCGACACGATGACATTTAAGTCAATTTACCTCTTCAATTCGAAGGTCAACGATGATCTTTCTTTACACACTACTTTTATCAAAGGTTTCTATGGAAAGATCCTTTTGCTGATAATTATCTGAGCTATAACATGGAGCGATATCTCCGAGGTTACCCTTGACTCCAACGGGATGACAGGCACCTCTTATGTCTATGGTTTAGTAATTGTTGGTTGTCTTCGTAAGATACTAAAGGCTTCCACGGAAAGTACCTTACTGGTAATTATCTAACCTAAGCATGGAACTATGGTTCCGAGGTTACCCTTGATTCCAACGGGATGACAGGCACCTCATTATGCCGATGGTTTCTTAATTATTAGTCTTCTTCATTTAGTCTACTGATAGAAAGTTCTATCTGAGACTGACGACTTGAGATGGTAACGGGAGAGTTACATTCATCTTTATCACACTATGTGTTAGACTTGGTTGTCTAATTAGATGCTTTTAGATAAAGGTTCCAGAGTATGTATTTACACACTAACTTCAGAATAAAACGATATTCTAGTTGGTTGTTCACTGCAGTCGCTATATTGCGTTAGGCAGTTAGGTGGTTAGGTAGGGATCGAAAGGGATTGCATTCGTTCTTCCGGGACCAGATTCATTACCTTAAGGTAATGAGTAAGCTCCTTGATGAATAAATGTGTGAAAGGTAAAAAAATGAAGGATGTAATGACTGACAGACTGACTGACATTTGCCAAAAGATTATGTCCTCTTCTCTTAGCTTTTGGGTTGTTATAATATTCAAATATGTTGAATATGATAGTTGAATATGATAACGACGTTTAAGTCAGGCGCTCTAATGTTAGGAACACACAGAGGTGTGTATTTGTACACGTAAAGACGGAAGAGTGTATCCAGTCTGGGACGAAACACATTGCTTACCGCGGTGGAGGGGCGGGGCCATAGCCAACAATTTATGTGTACAAATACATACAAACATAATACATAAAAACCATAAAATAAATAACAAAAAAAATATTTGGTGTAAAATCTTAGTAAAGTCTTAGTAAAATATTGTTCTGAACTTATTAGGCTTGAAACTAGTCCAAAACTATAATTTAGAATATATTTCGTATCATATTTGATAATTATTTAAGTCAATTTTACATTAGGAATACTAAGAAAAATAGTTAAGGGTTAAAACCTAGCATACCCTTTATGAATAACCCTATATAACTTACGTAGTAGGAATCTTGTAGCTTAGAGTAAGTCAATTTGTTAGGAAATCTATTCAGGTAGCTCGGTTGCTCATACTTATTCGTAACTTAGGTTCTACGATCACAACGCAAGGTTTTCCCACTAGACAATCACTTGGCCAAAACAGTAGGTTAACGTTAGCAATCGGAAAATTTAGGTATAGCTAGTAATACATAGTTTATATATAGATAGATAGAATAGATATAAATAGTTAAGTAGATATGTTTTTTTAATTAATAGGGTAGGGGTTTTTACAATTTCGTGCGCCGTGACCAGGATGTGTACTTCGGTTATTACGTGGTTAGATTAGTTTGGTTAGAATGCAAAAATATCAAAAATACATAGTGTTAAATGTAGATTTGTATGTTATTTTATTGCTCCGAGTAGGATTTCGCGTTGTATTTGTCATTTTAATGTATGTTTGATGCGTAGAATTCAAGGAAATGGGGTCGTACGGTTGAGATGTGTAGAAAGGTTAGTTATTTAAGAAGTGTTCAAGTTGTCTTGGACACAATTTGTTGTTCGTGCAAAGGAGACGAGAATAAGTATGAGCCAATATTAAGCTTGGGTAAATAGTAATTTAGGGTTATTCATATTTAGGAACGTAATTGATTATTTGAAATAGGTAATACGTGTGATAGGGACTACTAGCTGCTTGTTAAAATATAATTGTACGTTTGTTGTTAGGAACCTGTCTAGAATAGGTTGTGCAATATAAATTAGGAAAGCTAGTAAAACATCTGATTTGACACATATTAAGATTTTATGGAAATAAGTTGGAGTTGGGGTCGAACGTTGCAGATAAGTAGAAATAGCAAAAGGTTGAGATTTAGAAATAGAATTGGTTATAGAGCGACTACTGACAGATATTGTAGTTAAGTTTAGGACAAGATCGCAAATAATAAGTAAACAGGATATGTTTGATAAATGTATAAGTACATATGTTTGCGTTTCATAATTACAAAAAGGTAAACTCACGATAGTTCACAGTTCAAAGAAACGAGTTTCAACATTAGGTAGGCTAAATGGGATAGCAATAAAGAAACGGAACGTAAGAAGACTAAAACTCAGTTGTGAACACTAATCAGAATATTTTATGCTAGTTCATATAGGCAAAACTGTCTGTAGGTAGGCTAATGAAATAAAATATTACACAGTTTGCCAGATATCATAACGGAAAGGTCTGCAACGTCGATTTAAGTAGGCATATGTTTGGTTAAGCAAGATAGGTTCAGTGTTAGATTCAATCAGAAGTTTTTAGAACTTAATAGCTCGTTTTACTAAAACAATGACATAAGATCTTTTAAAAGTAGTAATAACGGTATATAGACGGCCTGTTTGGCTCAGTGGTGACATAACCACTTTATTAGCCAGAGGTCTCGGGTTCGATTCCCGGCTGGGCAGATTAATTTAAATATCTGTTCTTGGTTTGTGTGCTGGTTGTCCTTGTCTTCGTGTGTGTTCCACGGCATCCCCGACACAGGATATGTCTTGGTGGGAGCTGTGAGTGAAACGTTTATTTTTAAGTCTCGTAGATAAGTTTAATAAAATAAGTAAGTAAGATTATAAATAATCTTTAAACAGGTTATTAATCGTATAGGTTTCAATAGTTCTCAGAAAACGAGTGGTTAGACTTAGTGTCAGAATTGAGGCGTCAGTAAAGCATTTAGGCAAAATTATAATACCCAGTAGTTCTTCGAAAAAATGAAGTGCCATATTATTAGGTAATACAAATGGGTTTCCTTTTATAAGGATAAGTCAGGTAGGCCAGCTATAGCAATAATATTCTAAGACTTTGGGGTCGAGTCGTAAATATTTAGTGACTGAGGAGCAACTGAGAAACTAGTTAGTCATAGTAAAATGATCAAGTTTAGTGTTGAAAACAATATTTCAACTTAAATTCAAATAGTACAGTTCAAGTATAATGATACAGTTAGTTATTTTATCATCACAGCCTTTGCCACCGTTATTCATAATTGCTTGAGTGACACCGCGGGTCGCAACTAGTAATAAATAAGTAAGTGTTGTAGTAAATTTAAAATAAATTTAAAGTAATAATAGCATAAATACATGATAATATAGAAACGGAGTGCTGTTAGTACATTCATATGATTAGCTAAATGGGGAAGTGCAATCTGTTTGTCTATAGTGTCCGTAGATGTTGCTGTTTCCCTAGAACAGAATGGAAGGCGGTGAAACGAACGCTCTGAGTGATATTAAATAGCAAAAATGTTGACGGTTGAAAAGTATTTCTGATAAGGGATGTAAGTAAGACAGTTTAAAGTTTGAAGTGGTTTTGGGGCACAGTAACATCGGAACTAGGGATGAGTTGTCAGTGTCAGGGTTTAGCAATTACTACACAAGCGGTTCAGTATAAAAAGGGGTTTGGAGCTAGGTTAAGTCTAAATTACATTCACCCCGTCGATATAGATATCGGTTTATATTGAATTCATACTCACACGCAGTGCCACATGATGGTTACCACAATTTCCCCACACTTACATGTTCCGATCGGAGGTAGTCAGAATTTTATGTACGATTTCAAGAGCTTAAGGGTCCTGAGGTGCCGGAAGGGGAATTTCTAGGAGGCACAAAAGGGTTGAAGATCGAAGTAAGGAGGGAAAGTGAAATCTCAAGTAGCTGATACGAAAGGTTAGGGGGGAAAGCACTTTCTCTTGTTCTTCTAACTGCTTGACTCACAACCAAGTTCTTGCCGAGGTCGGATATCTTGTAGTACGAAAGATTCCTTTTACGGAGCACGGATCTGTTGTTGAGTCGGACTTATTAAGATGATTATTTCATGATCGGTTTAAATACACTACACATATAGTGCTAGGGCATAAACATATACATATTATGGCATAAACACGTAGTGTGAGTTTATGCTATAAAAATTCTCACACGTTTAAATTTTATTGTTGAAACTTGAATATTGACAATAAAGAATTCGCACTTTTGAACTAATAGGGGAACTATAATTTTTGAGTGTTTATTTAATATTTTTATTTGGTCGGTTATATTTGTGATATCATTACTGTTGGTTAAATTTATTCCGATTAATTCATCTTTATAAATTTAAGGGGTCGAATGTAACGAAACAGCCTTCGTATCTCTCACAAAAATAACAAATAAAAATATTTTTAATAGGTTGATTTTTGATAAATCATAGCAATGCTCTAGTGTTTTGCAAAGGATGCTCAGGATCGAACGCAGACTCTAAAAGTGATGCGAATAAAGGTTAATAATGTTAAACTATTATTTAAATAAGAAAATAAGATTAATTGTACTGATCTTGGTATATTTAGAATCCGTCTATCATTAATAGTTAAGTAAAAACCAGTCAATCAATTCAAATCTCATAGAATGTCCCGCCATCGCAATATTATTATGTAGTATTTTGTTGAGCTAAAATTAGGGATTTTAAAGTATTTTAATATTGAATTAGGAATTGTTGCGTCTCATAAATGCAAACTAAGACTTTCATTGGAATATCTAAGATTAAACTATCACGACTAGTTAACACTGCCATCTAGTAGCTTAGCTTGGAACTATTTTGGAGTAATCAATCCAATCTGCACCATCGACAGCGGGGTGACATCTATGAATTAGTTTTAGAACTAAAATATCGGTCTCGCGCCTTGACTCACAGATTAAAATAACACATGCCTGTTAGAAACATAAAATAATGCAATGGCAACATTCTAATTTTCTGGGTTTTTAGAATCCAAGGCATGGCAACAAATAAACTGCGTAGAAAAGAACGGTTCGTTATTACATGATACGAATTAAGTTCTAAAACAAAATAAATCTGCGTAGAACGGTTTTTGCAATAGCGATGTGTGTGGTCACTAGGAAGTAATTAAGATACGTTATTTTTCATAATTTAGTAATATTAGGTATTGAGCTATATCGAAGATCTGAAAATACATTATTATTATAATAAGGAATTGTTACGTCTTATTATTATAAACTAAAACCTTAAATCAAGAATAAATGAGATAGCACGGCAGGATGCTCAGAAACAGGTACTCTAGCCAAAAAAGGTATTCATTATAAAAATTCAAATAAAGAAACATTCTTATTTAAAAATGAGTACATGGTTATTACAAAACAATAGATCAATTAATTATTTCAATCACAAATAGCACATTGGTGTCAAGACAAGAAGAAAACAAATAAACGCATCAATTATTGACCCTCGGTATTAAATCCGGTGTAGTACGAAGCAATGTCGAAAAGGTGGCGTGTTGGTCGAGCGTCCAATCTTAAGGGAGCATTGGAGAATATGTGATTGTGATTGGTCGTCGACGGATGGTTAAGCAGAGCTTGGAACGGAAGCAGGACAGACAGCGACAGGCGGCTTTGGAAATCGGCCATGTTCTTGTTTTGTATTTTTGGTAGTTTTTCAAAGTTTAAGAATAGGAATTTAGGTGTGATTCAATAGATACAGGTAGAAAAGAAGAGAGGTAAGCGATGTTCCAGCCATCGGGAGTTGCCAGATAAGGATTCTAAGATGGACTGCCGAACTTTTAAAAGGTTTGATGGAACTGCAACGTGGTAAGTATTGCGTCGAGTCGCCGTGTCGTAAGAGAACGCCGCACGGGGTGAGTGACCTTAGAATATCTTGAGGAGTTCTTGTGCGCATTCTAACTATGTGTACTTCCATATCAGTGATTACATTGTTTTAGAATTCAGGGATCATTTTAAAATAGTTTAAAAGTTAAATTCATAACGTAATGATGTGGGCCACTAAAGATGGAGGTTTGGTTATGGATATTGATCAATAGTTTGATTTAGGATCGTGTAAGTATTTTAAGCAAAGATCATAAACATCGTTGATGGTTGATCTTGGACTTCCTTTCGGTCCGACAACAAGGTAGTACTTATTAATATAGTACCACAATTTACTAGATTATTTTAAAAGACGTCGTCGTAGCTTTATCAATTCAATTCAATTCATTTTATTCATACCGTAGGATGCTATTTACAACATTTGGTAAAGTCAACTTTGTACAATAATAAAACATGTCCTAATATTAGAAGAGTAATAAATCACGTCACAAGAATAAAATAAATTAAAAGATAAAACATGTCACTACGAGAGTAATAAAACATGTCACAATAAATATAGAGAATAAAACATGTCTTAATAATAAAGGTAATAAAACATGTCACAGTAATAAATATAAGGTACTTGTCTGCTATTATGTAAATACAAAAGAAGGAGCGATTAGGAAATAGTCTTAGTCACTGACTGAAGATACTTGTGACCTTTTGTGTTTATAGGATGTGTTTTTCTTAAAGGGCCTGTTTCGACGGGGAGCTACTTTCCTGAGATTATTTTAATCCAGTTATTTAATTGAATTTATTCTTTGTGTGTTTGGTTTTAGAATCTTTTATTTTTGCATTTTGTGTTCTTTTCGGTGTTTGTTTTCAGGACGTATCGTGTTGTGTGTGTTAATTGAGTGAAATACCTAGTGTAGGATAACATGCTTAATAAACAATATTCGTGAATAAAATAAAATAAATTAGACTTGAACCAAATAAAGTGAAATTAGATTAAATTAAAATAAAATCAAATTAAATCAAATAAAATCGTACTAAATAAAATAAAATCGAATTAAATCAAATAAAGTGAAATTAGATTAAATTAAAATAAAATCAAATTAAATCAAATAAAATCGTACTAAATAAAATAAAATCGAATTAAATCAAATAAAGTGAAATTAGATTAAATTAAAATAAAATTAAATTAAATCAAATAAAATCGTACTAAATAAAATAAAATAAAATTAGGTAAAATAAAATAAAATTAGATAAAATAAAATAAAATAAAATTAGGTAAAATAAAATAAAATAAAATAAAATTAGGTAAAATAAAATAAAATTAGATAAAATAAAATAAAATTAGATTAAATTAAAATAAAATAAAAATAAAATAAAATAGGGTAATCAGGACCGGTGGTATTAAGTTCGTGTTAAGGGCCGGAGGTCTCGGGTTCGATTCCTGGTCCGACGGTTGTTGAGTAATGAGTTTGAGTACCTGTTCTGAATCTGTTCGTTAGTTAGGATCTACTATAGCGTATACACGATTACGTTTATGTTAGGTCGCGGGTTCGATTCCCGACTGATATGTAATTAGAGTTTGGGCGTTAGTTAGAATCTACTTTAACGTATACACGATTACGATTATGTTAGGTCGCGGGTTCGACTCCCGACCAATATGTTATTAGAGTCTGGGCGTTAGTAGGATCTACTATAGCGTATACACGATTACGTTTATGTTAGATCGCGGGTTCGATTCCCGGCCGATGTGTTATTAGCAGTCTTAGTTAAGGTTAAGCTTAGTCAAGTCTTAATTTAAGTCTTGGTCAATTAAAGTAAATCGGACAGCCGATCAGATTGCCGAATCTATTATAGGATATACATGCTTACGATTAAAGTAAATCGGACAGCCGATCAGTTTGCCGAATCTATTATAAGATTCACATGCCTACAATTAAAGTAAATCGGACAGCCGACCAGTTTGCCATGTTAGCCATTCGAAGTTATACGAACTATCTCGAATGGTTGACAATAGTTGCTGTCAGATGAGCGGCCAACTATAGTTTGACGAGTAACTATTTAATATACGAATAAATGTAAAGTAGATCGGAAGTCTCTTTACTATTTTAATATTAATACATAACGTGAAATTACGTGATGTTTGACTCACCAAGTCTTACATATTATAATATTTTGACTCACCAAGTCTTACATATTATATTTTGACTCACCAAGTCTTACATTTAATGGAACATAGGTTCTGAATCGACACGATGACATTTAAGTCAATTTACCTCTTCAATTCGAAGGTCAACGATGATCTTTCTTTACACACTACTTTTATCAAAGGTTTCTATGGAAAGATCCTTTTGCTGATAATTATCTGAGCTATAACATGGAGCGATATCTCCGAGGTTACCCTTGACTCCAACGGGATGACAGGCACCTCTTATGTCTATGGTTTAGTAATTGTTGGTTGTCTTCGTAAGATACTAAAGGCTTCCACGGAAAGTACCTTACTGGTAATTATCTAACCTAAGCATGGAACTATGGTTCCGAGGTTACCCTTGATTCCAACGGGATGACAGGCACCTCATTATGCCGATGGTTTCTTAATTATTAGTCTTCTTCATTTAGTCTACTGATAGAAAGTTCTATCTGAGACTGACGACTTGAGATGGTAACGGGAGAGTTACATTCATCTTTATCACACTATGTGTTAGACTTGGTTGTCTAATTAGATGCTTTTAGATAAAGGTTCCAGAGTATGTATTTACACACTAACTTCAGAATAAAACGATATTCTAGTTGGTTGTTCACTGCAGTCGCTATATTGCGTTAGGCAGTTAGGTGGTTAGGTAGGGATCGAAAGGGATTGCATTCGTTCTTCCGGGACCAGATTCATTACCTTAAGGTAATGAGTAAGCTCCTTGATGAATAAATGTGTGAAAGGTAAAAAAATGAAGGATGTAATGACTGACAGACTGACTGACATTTGCCAAAAGATTATGTCCTCTTCTCTTAGCTTTTGGGTTGTTATAATATTCAAATATGTTGAATATGATAGTTGAATATGATAACGACGTTTAAGTCAGGCGCTCTAATGTTAGGAACACACAGAGGTGTGTATTTGTACACGTAAAGACGGAAGAGTGTATCCAGTCTGGGACGAAACACATTGCTTACCGCGGTGGAGGGGCGGGGCCATAGCCAACAATTTATGTGTACAAATACATACAAACATAATACATAAAAACCATAAAATAAATAACAAAAAAAATATTTGGTGTAAAATCTTAGTAAAGTCTTAGTAAAATATTGTTCTGAACTTATTAGGCTTGAAACTAGTCCAAAACTATAATTTAGAATATATTTCGTATCATATTTGATAATTATTTAAGTCAATTTTACATTAGGAATACTAAGAAAAATAGTTAAGGGTTAAAACCTAGCATACCCTTTATGAATAACCCTATATAACTTACGTAGTAGGAATCTTGTAGCTTAGAGTAAGTCAATTTGTTAGGAAATCTATTCAGGTAGCTCGGTTGCTCATACTTATTCGTAACTTAGGTTCTACGATCACAACGCAAGGTTTTCCCACTAGACAATCACTTGGCCAAAACAGTAGGTTAACGTTAGCAATCGGAAAATTTAGGTATAGCTAGTAATACATAGTTTATATATAGATAGATAGAATAGATATAAATAGTTAAGTAGATATGTTTTTTTAATTAATAGGGTAGGGGTTTTTACAAGGTTGTGAAAGAGACTACACATTATTTTCAACAAAAAAAAAATTCCAGCATAAAAACCTCTAAACTTCCATTACTCTATAATAAAAATTATCAATTTTAATTTTTTAATCATGTATTTATCTAAATCAATAGTGATAAGACAGCCTAGTTTGATAACCACAAGAAAATTATTGTTTGTACATTTTTGATAGTTGGGCTCTAGAGCCTGACAAAAATATACTATCCAAAAAAGTGAATCAAAATGGTAAGTTTTTTTTTTGTGTACAACCCTAGAATCCAAAATTTGTATCAAGTTAGTTTTATTTAATGTGGAGAAATGTTTTTATTTGCTAACCAAAGTAGCAAAGTACCTACCTATCTACCCAGACTACCTACGAGTACGTACCTACGCTCTTATTCACCAAAATGTAACTTTATGAACATTTATTTATCGCTCTATTGTTGTCATTTAATTTAACTTACTTGATCACTACAAATTGGTGTTCTAAATTCAAAAATCATTTATTGATAGCTAGTCAATTTAATCCACCGACGCGCACTTGGCCAGCGTAGTGAAATACGTTCATTCACCCTTCGAGGGCAAACCTGGTATCCCAGCAAAAGGAAGGTAAAAAAGGGGGGTAAAAGGGATGAGTTGAATTGCATTAATTAATTCTATTTTGAGACTTTCGTTCCTCTACATAGGTCAATTAATATTTTCAGATAATAGTATTGTTGCTGGCGTTTGTCCCGCTGTCATGGGCGGCGAAGGGTCAGCTCATAGAGCCCCCGCTCCGCGTGGAGATGCCTCCGCCTCCGACCAGCGACGCCGACGCCAGAAACGTGTTCCAGAGCTGGATGCCCATGCCGGTTGATCATTTTGACCCACACAATAAGGACACATTCCTTATGGTAGGTTTTTTCTTGTTTTGACCACCATACTCTGAGACTTAAATATCTGTTCTGGGTCTGGGTGTTAGTTGTCCTTGTCTTTGTGTGTGTTTCATGGCATCTCCGACACAGGATTTATCCTAGTGGAGCTATGAGTGTGAAACATTGTTGTTGTTGTTGTTTAAAAGAAGAAAAATCTTATTAACTTTAATTTCTTTGAGCTGTTGGTAAGCGACGATGACGGTCAAAGATGAAGCAAAGATATCAGTTTATTCTGGTCTGCTGGTTTAATATTTTGAATGCAAACTCAGCTCTACAAGAGGACAAGCTCGGCTAGAGGAATTGTACCTACTGTAGGTAGATTATGACCTTTAGATCTTAGATAAATCAATTGTGGCACCACATTCTACAAATACACACAAACTGATGCATCCGCTACAAACTGTTTCTGGAATGCGGGCCTGCTGCCTCTGCACTAACAAGGAAGCGTTTTAAATGTGTAATCTTATGTGAATGTACCTACGTGCGGTGCACGGCCGACCTAAGCGGATTATTTCAATATCATTTTATCGCCTACTCAATTAGGTTTTATAAACACGCGAAATAGCCCAGTAGCGTGTAACACTTCGACATGTCTTGTTTATAACTACCCTCAAATTATGTTTTAAATGTTTTCCTAATAATTTCTAATTTTAATTAGCTTTAAGTTTTAAAAGGCGCTCTCAGCCTACAAAACAAATGTTTTATGCTAACATAACTTAGTATAATCAACGCTGAGTTGTTCATGTGTAATTTTATTTCTTATGTTAATAAAGAATTTTAAAAATCAAATCAAATCAATTAGGTACTTATGTCACAAAGTGCAAAAAGGTTAGTTAGTCTTGGTACTACCGCTCGGATAACAATCGGGAGTAGGCCATCCACAACAGCTCTAATGCTCTATTCTGTACCCATAGTCTGAGTTTTGATAGTTTTCGAAACAACCAAACGCTTCGTAAGACTCCATTACTGTAGGCTTCCTGGCGGAAACGTGAAGAAACTATTTTAATAGAGCTTTACGAAACGTTTGATCGTTTTCGAAAACTATCAAAACTTAGACTAAGGGCAAATTCCCAGCGTTTCATGTTCAATGAGCAATTCTTCGGCGGCGACGGGTACCCTATCTTCCTGATGATCGGCGGCGAGTGGGCGATCGCGCCGGGCTGGCTGCTCGCGGGAAACATGTTCGAGATGGCGCGGGAGAACCGGGGCTACCAGATCTATACCGAGCACCGATACTATGGGCAGACGCTGCCTTACGCGTGAGAAACTTAATACAGGGTTATACGGAAAGGGAAAGGGGAAAGGAGCACTATGAGCCCTTTTCGGCTTAGATTCAGCCGAAAAGGGCTCATAGTGCTCATCATTATAAACTACTTTTACTATGGGGTCAACCCGGAATTCGTGAAAAAAAACAGCTGTTCCATAGAAAAATGACAATGACACTAGACAAAATGTATATTTTTAAATGTTTAAATGCTTATTTTTTTCGCGAATTTCGGTTTGGCTGCATACCTAGTAAGTTGTTCATAATTATGAGTACCATGAGCCCTTTTCGGCTTAGTATGTCTTTTCCGTATAACCCTGTATTTTACATATCAGTATTTTAGTATTTATTTATCAAATGCATATGTACAAAGCTTACCTACTTAAGTGTTACTACAAGCTATCTGCAAACCCTGTAAGGGCATTGCACGCAAAAATTTAGCAGTAAGGACTTAATTAACTTGCAAACTGTTAACAAATAACGCTTCACACGCATAGTCACGAAGTTTCCCATTGTCGTAGTATCATGGAATACATCATCATCATCCTGCAACATAAAGACACTGTAAAACAGCTCAGACTAGCTCCACCTCGCTGTTTCACCCCTATGCTACAAGAACCGTTAAATTTTCCAAGATAAATTCAGAGTATAAGCTACTTCTATTCTAATATTAATTCAAATTCGTTCAGGTGTTTTAGCGTGTTTCAGTAACTAAACAGACATTTATTAAGATTTTTTTTTCTATCTATCTATTCATACAAATTTTACACTTTCAGATCGTTCACCACGGAAAACTTGCGCTTCCTAAACGTAGATCAAGCTCTCGCCGATCTCGCGTACTTCATAACCGAATTGAAGAAAGTGCCTCGTTTCGCGGAGAGTAAAGTGGTTCTGTACGGCGGTTCTTACGCCGCCAACATGGCGCTGTGGTTCAAGCAGCGCTACCCACACCTGGCCGTCGGGGGGGTCGCTTCCAGCGGGCCGATTAATGCTGTGGCTGACTTTGCTGGTGAGTTTTAATGCTATTTTTCTGGATGTATAGCAAATAATATGATATGATAAATCCCGACGGTATTTTCCATTAAGCAAAAGTGGACCAGGCTAATGGGTAAGAACTTGGCATATAGGTAGGTGTTAAATGGATATCATTTTCCGCAATGCAATTAAAAACTAAGCAATGATTTCTTCTCAGATGGTCAGCGGCGGTACCTACTTAAACTCTAGAAACAAAATGCATCAAAACATCAGTGCAACAGCTAACATAAACTGATTTCAGGGTATCTGGAAGCGGTCCAAGAGGCGTTTTTATCGGAAGGCGGCGAGCCGTGCATCTCGGTCATACGACAAGGCATTCTAGACACGATTGAGGCCATGAACACGGAGACAGGTCGCCGCCACTTGGAGGAGGTTTACCGGTAACTTTGTAACTTTTTATGACTACTCGCGTAAGCGGTTAAACAGCCCTGTAGAAGTGTAGATCTATGTAGCTTGCGCGCTGTGAAATATACTTTCAACTCTTTTTATCAGGCGGATAAAAACTCGGCACAGATATAGGCCGCCGCTACCTGGAGCTAACGCTATTCTATTACCGACTTCAAAAAAAGGTTATTTATGGAAATAGTTTTACTTCGACTCACCTGCTGAAAATTTATTTATTTATTTATTTATTCAATTTACAACAAAAACTTACAGTCCTAAGACCAAAACGTTTTGCGCCAAATTTAAAAATAAACTAAGTAGGTAACTTAACATACTTACATCGGGTAAATCATGAATACAATGCTGTAATATTGCTCTGTACGAGGAAGAAAATAAATCAAAATCTGGCTGGCGGGCAATCAGATCGTTGAGTAGTGTGAGTGCGTGGTGAGTAGGCGCGTGTCGCGAGGTATCCGTGAGCGGGGCGGGGCGCGCCGCGCGCGCGCGCGCAGCGGCCGACGGGACGAACAACCCGCACCGAGACAACGCTGTCGGGTTATCTATAGCGTTATTTAGCAGTAGGTAGTAATGAACAACGAGAGCGCACTTACGCCTCAGTTCGAGCGTGTTCATTCCCACCATACCGCCAACAAATAACGAAGGATAAGACCAACTAGGGTAATATCCGTACATTTTCCTATATAAAAAATAGTTAAAAAAAAAACTAAAAAAACACGCTTTTTATAAAAAACCGAACTAAAAAAATAGAAAATAAAATTTTATAAATTTAAATTAAGAATAGGGTTGAAAATTTCAATAAATATAAATTAATAATAGTGTAAATAAATAAATATATGTATTTTATTTTTAAAAAGCGTGGGGTGCATGGGTCAATAGATATTATATACTCGTATTTTGTAGATACATTTTGTATTGACAGACATGAGTAGAGTGATTAGCATTTTGATAATATCTTAGAAAGCACCCCACGCTTTTTAAAAAATAAAATACATATATTTATTTATTTACACTATTATTAATTTATATTTATTGAAATTTTCAACCCTATTCTTAATTTAAATTTATAAAATTTTATTTTCTATTTTTTTAGTTCGGTTTTTTATAAAAAGCGTGTTTTTTTAGTTTTTTTTTTAACTATTATTTATTTTTCGCTTTTTAGTTCGATTTGCTAACTATTAACCATCCTTAATAATTATGTACAAATGTGTTGGTGTTATCCGATTTTGGCCGTCTGCTCAAGCAAATTAAAAATAAAATTGATGCGTAACAAAAAATATTGAGCAAAAAGATTTGTAGCCGCGTGGTTTCGATCCTCAGACCTCATAAAATAAAATTGATGCGTAACAAAAAATATTGAGCAAAAAGATTTCAAGCGCGTGGTTTCGATCCAGGGACCTCTGGGTTATGAGCCCAGCACGCTTCCACTGCGCCACTCTGTTCTCTGACACGAATGACGAAATTACCATTTGTAAGTTAAACGGTATTAAAAGTTAAAGAAACTTTATAGAAAAAGCGTGTTAAAAAAATTAATAGTTAAAAAAACTAAAAAACACGATTTGTTTAGTGTATTGTCATCGGTCCTCGATATATCTACAAAGTTTGAAAGAAATCTGACCGTTTAAAGTGGGTCAAAAACGCGCTCAAAGGAGTCGGTTACATACAAACATACAAACATACAAACATACAAACATACAGGTGAAGCTAATAAAAGCGTGTTAAAAACGAGCAAACTTCCTCTGCAGCCGCTCCAACAATAAGGAATACTTCTTCTCGTGAGGGTCCCACACCAGCGAATTAAACTCAAGCTTGCTACGGACAAAAGCATAGAAGAGTGAAATAATTACACACCTATCGTGAAACCTAGCCGACTGCCTCATCACAAAGCCTAAGGATTTATAGGCACGTTTGCAGAGCTCTGTGATGTGGGTATTAAATGTAAGTTGCGTGTCCAGTGCGAGACCCAGATCACGAATCTCTGTGACGCGCTCCAGCGGAACCTGTGACATATTGTAGTTTTGAACGAGGGGCGAGCGAGATCTCGTAAAAGTTATTATTTTACATTTGGAAACATTAAATTCTAATTTGTTCCGCTCACTCCACGCAACAACACTGTCAATATCGCGCTGCAGCGCTTCACAGTCGCCGAGCCCATCTATACCTAAAAATAATTTCAGATCGTCCGCGAACATAAGGCATATAAAATATACTCACCTGTAAAATCAATTCACTCTAGCCTTAAAAATCTATGCTTAGCAATGATTACGTGCTGAAAATGATGATGATGAAAACATATCAAGTTTATAACAAAACCTTTTTCCAGTCTATGTGGACCACTGGACTACGACAACCGTTTCGATCTGGGCTACTTCTCCGGGCTAATCAGCTGGACCTTCTCCTGGTCTACTCAGACCGCGCGCCCCGGCACGCTGCTCAACATCTGCAATAACTTCACCAGCACTGCATCCATATATGGTAACTTTACCGACACTGCTTCCATATTTGGCAACTTTACCGACACTGCTTCCATATATGGGAACTTCACCGACACTGCTTCCATATAACTTGCTACGTCTTACGCAGCAACTATTATCCAATCTGTGCCCATGGTCTCACCCGCTATCCTACAGGAACCGTTAATTTTTTTGGAATAAAAAGTAGTATTTTGTTAATCCAGGGCATCACCTACCTTCATACTAAACAAACATTCACACTTTGACGGTAGGTACATAAGTAATATTAGTAGGATTCCAAGACCCACGGTTTCACCTGCGCGGTCATGATGATAAACTACTGTTTGTCATCATGACATCATGGAACCTATTTCTATTTTAATTTCATCCAATTCCGTCTAGCCTTTTCAGTGTGAACGGGTAACATTTTTTTCCTTTATACTTAACATTATTAAAAAAAATTGTAATACACAAACTATTAAAAAATTTGTATTAATTTTTATGAATTTTCTTTAGGACGAACACCGATGGAGAAAATCGGTGGCTACATAGCTCATATCCGGGACCTCGAAACCTGCTGGGGCATCGACTACGATGAATATGTAGCGTACTATTCTTTGCCATTCCCTTCTATCTGTAAGTACTACGTATTACATAATTTGTAATCATACACCAAAAAGCATTATTCTGCTTCCGAGGCAGTCGCGTAGTAAATGCACAAATACCATCAAATTTTAATTGAAGCAGCAGCTTGCAAGCCAGATAGATGAACTCTTTATTGTTCACACTAGAAAATACAGACAAAAAGAATCATAACAGTAGTGCAACAATAGGCGGCCTTATCGCTAAGAGCGATCTCTTCCAGGCTTCCAGGCAACCTTAGGATGGAGAGCAGTTTACATATATCTAAGTCACTCTATTCAGGAGGAAATCGACTTATTTGAAGAAAAGAAATCTCATGTCTTATAATCTCAATCAATGATATTACAAAGTTAGTGTTTTGGTGAAACTATCTGCCTGTTAGAACTTATTTGATTTAGATTTAATACCTATGTATTTGGCTTGCAATTGAAGTGATGGGTTGTAGTTTTTTGTAAAGATGCATTGAAATATGAGAAGCAGCAAGATACATGCGGTTATTATTTTTGAAAAATGTATAATGGCGCCATCTTGTACTACTACTTATTCTGTGACTTCACGTATGTTTTTGTGTTTCAGGCGCCTTAATCTTATACTATATTTTTTTCTATGCCTTTATGTATTTATGTTCTTGTTTTCAGCTCGCGCGTGGTACTATCAGACTTGCACAGAGTACGGGTACTACCAGACCGCTCCTCGCAGTGGTACAGTCTTCGACCCCTTACATTGGCTCGACATTCACTTCTACATCGACATGTGTCAACGAGCTTATAGTGAAAAGTATGTAAAATTAAGAAGTCGTTTACAAACATGGCTATATTGAGCTATATTGAGTCCAAGGCTCAATTGGCTGCCAAAAAGCTGGGTATCCTTTCGAAGGTGAGGCGGTAGGTACTTTACGCCGCTGTCACTATATATAGCACAAGTTCGGTCGTGCATGGAGTACTGTTCGCACCTTTGGGACGGATCAGCCAAATACCAGCTTGAGGCGTTGGAGTCCATTGAGAAACGTGCCAAGAATGAGCTTGAGCATGAGCATGAGCTTACTCCAGAGTCTCGAGCATCGCCGCATCAGATCATCAGATCGGATACATTTCGGGGAGTGTGCATCTGACCTGCATGCCCTTATTCCCTCTAGCCCATTCTATTATCGGACCACAAAGGGCACAAAAAAGCGACATCGCTTAATGGTAGATATACCAAAAACTCGTACGAAACGCTTTGATTCCACTTTCACCGTGCGCACTGCCAGAGTGTGGAATACTCTGCCCGAGTGGGTGTTTCCCGATAGATATAATTTGGGTGTCTTCAAGTCGCGAGTGAATCGGTTCCTTCTAGGCAAGCGTGCTCCATCGTAGACCGCATCATTGCTTACCATCAGGCGAGATGGCGGTCAACCGCAAGCCTATAACTGAATTAAAAAAAAAAAAACATGGATGTATTTTTTTCACAAAGGGGGAAAATATGTTGCGGCGTCATTTACCAGCCGATTTGGCCATTTACCAACTCTAAACAAGATCTTGAAATATGAGCAAAATCGGTTCAAGAAGTTGTCAAGATAAAAGGTTATGATTGTTGTAAAAAAATATACGCTCGAGGTCTACTGTTCGCAGAACTAAGTATTAGCCAATGATCATAGTATGCATATTTTTTATTTAATGATGGCCTTACCTTTGCCCTTCATCTTGCCTGATGGTAAGCAGTGATGCGGTCTACGATGGAGCAACCAAACCAAAAAAAAAAGAAACCAATTCATGAAGTCACCCAGGTCACCCTTGACTCGAAGACACCCTTATTATTATTTAAGTATAGATGAACATTTCACACTGGCGGTTCGTGGCATAATAAATGTGGAGTCGAAAGTATTCCGTGCGAGTTTTTGGTACCTACGTCAACCGTAAAACATTGTAGGTACTTAGCTTTTTTTTTGTCTTTATGGATTAACACTTTCGTGTGTAGATTCCACCTGGGGTTCGTGTTCGACGCCGTGACCCGCGTGAACCTGATGTTCGGCGCGCTGCGGCCGAACGTGAACAACACCATCAACATCCACGGCGCCATCGACCCCTGGCGCGCGCTGGGCGTCTACGACCGGGACCTTAAGGACAGCTCGCCTACTTACGATGTGCCGAGGTAATGCTAAAAAATCTCCGAGTATTCACTTTTAATAAAACTGCTTTTTTTATTTTTTTCTGCTTAACAGTGATTAGGAAGGCACATGGTAACAAACAGCCTGTAGACAAGCATACATTTTGACGTAAAATCCTTAGCAAGAATTCGATACGAGTACAAATGTAGGGAACAGTGGGCCTAGCACAACTTTGACGTAAAAATAAGTAGCGAATATTCGATAGAAAAGTGTACGCCATTTACGCCCATCAGTCGTGCCCTTGACAGGTACAAATGGCGTACACTTTTCTATCGAATATATGCTACGTATTTTTACGTCTAAGTTGTGCTAGGTCCACAGATGCAGGTTCTATTTAAAAATTCGACAGGGGCGCTGCGCTCGTCACATTTTTTCATGTACATATTTGTTTTCGAATACTCGCTAGTCGCTACATATTTTACGTAAGAATTTATGCTAGGCCTACAGGCTGCAAGAAATCTTACCTCATAAGATACCAAAGTACTATGATGTACAGTAGCGATAGTAATCGCTTATAGCCTTTCTACATTACTAGCCGTAGTAATCGCCAATAACCATAGTATGTTGCCATTCCTCATTCAACTTTTTTTTCTTGGAAAAACGTACCTCACTCATAGCCAAGATTCATACGGCGAACATTTTCTATACAACTGTACAAATTTGCCTCACGTGCGTGAATTATCTTTGCTGTATCAACTAGTTAATTACCTACATTTTCGTAGCTTCCTTGTTGGCCTCTTGAAGATTATTGACGTCTGATATCGAAATTCAGTTGCGATAGCAACTTACATAATACCGTGTCACAGCGGTCAAGTGATCCATGATGCAAGACTCATACGAGATACAGCCAGTTTTCTCGACGATATCAATAACAACTTTTGTTATTGAATTATTTAAGAAAACAAGAAAGCGCTGATAAACGTATTTAGCAAATCTGGACAAACAGGTCTTATCGCTGTTTTTATGAGCACATGTTTCTTTAAAGTAATCTCTTGTTGTTATTTCTCTTGTTATGAATTATTTTGATAAATATTATCTTAGCTGTTAACCTCAAACTGGGAAATTTGGTGTGATAACTCATGCGGATAAATCGAAGTTTATCTGGGGTCGTGTAACATGCGTGCCTAAATACCGATGACTCACAAGTATTCTTAGCAACTCATCATCCTAAGTACTAAGTATGCCTTTTCGACAAAAATTACTGCAATGGTCACAAAATACAGGGTTATTCATAAAGGGTATGCTAAGCCGAAAAGGGCTTATAGTACTCATCATTATGAACAACTTTTACTATGGGACCAACACGAAATTCGCGAAAAAAAATCAGCTGTTCCATAGAAAAATGTCAAAGACACTCGACAAAATGTATGGAACTGCTGATTATTTTCTCGCGAATTTCGTGTTGGTCCCATAGTAAAAGTTGTTCATAATGATGAGTACTATGAGCCCTTTCCGGCTTGGCATACCCTTTATGAATAACCCCGTATAGTCGTAGTGTACTTACTTGTCTTGCCATTATTTTCACCTCTGTATCAAAGAACCCTAATCAAGAAACCTGTCGCCAAACACGTCTGTTAGCTTTCCTGGGGTTGGCACCTAATTCACACTAGCCATTTTCTACAAGTCTATTCTACTTGATGTTCAAATACCTAACTTTATAATAAAAGAGTAGCATGAGAAAATATGCTAGTAATTGCAGTTGGAAATCTTATTTTGTTTGTTAACAGAGCGTCGCATTGTTTCGACATGCAGAGCTGGCTGCCAACAGACACCATCCAAATGACGAACGTGCAGCAAGCGGCGCGGAGGATCGTCGCCTCTTGGCTATCCTCTCCATAACCATTA
Organism: Alcis repandata; assembly: GCA_949125135.1. NCBI lineage: Eukaryota > Metazoa > Arthropoda > Insecta > Lepidoptera > Geometridae > Alcis > Alcis repandata. Next base: position 10,029,480 of record OX421232.1, read on the forward strand.
AACCCTAATACATCACTGTATGTTTAACACTATCTAATGGTTTTCATCTTAAATGAAAAATAAGCTAAAATAAACAACTAAAACAAAGAAATTCACAAAGCTAAATCCAAAAAGTAGGTTTTGCCCGTGTGGCAAGGTACCAAGAACCCTAAGTTGTCGGTAATTAAATTAAAATAATACAATAAAACTTTTAAATTTCCGGTGATAAGCCAGAAAACATAATTTATTTATTAGTTTAAAATTCCACAATCGATAATCCACAGAAGTTAATCGAAAACATTAACAGGTCGAAATAGATCGAAAAATATAATCACAAATAGATAACATACTCACTAACTGACCTACGTCATACCTACTCTTCGTCCTACACAGAACCTATTGTATAGGCAACGTAGGCATCTTCTCTTTAACTTACTCGTAGGATCACAAATTATTTCATATAAATGCACAGTGCACTACTGCCCTGGATTTGTCGGTGTGTTTTCAAAATGGCTCTTTTCCACGTCGTTCCTTTTCAGAAACACAGCACAAATTGTGCAACGCGCGAGATGATAGCCGACATTGCCTCGTGTCCTATACACAGTGTACTTACGTTATATAGAAAGCAACTACATCGACAATAGCACAAAATGACAGCTAACAAGTAATTATAGTCACCTCGAACACAGTGCACTACATTGCAGTGAGCGAGAGCCGGCGAGACGAGACGAGGCGAGAGTCGCAAGTCTGATCGGCCCTCGCTGCACTGTGACGCGACCAGGGAAGTAGTCAACTCTACCTTAATTGTCATACCACTTACATGTAACTGAAACGACAGTGAGATTGCAGGCAGTCCATCATTTAAGTATCAGGATTTTGTCAATTGATAAAACGCGCATAAAAATCATTCAAATTGGAAATTCATCTTACAATTAAATAGGAAATCATATCATTAAAATAAGTAGGAGGCAGTGTCTAAATCGGTCCTAACGATTACATCGAGAATAAAACGTGAGCTTAAACAGATTAGGGACTGCCGTAGTGACCCCTGAACTCAAATTCAGAAATGACGGCGCCTCGTTAAACCTAAGTCTAGAATCTAGTGAATACTTAATAATTAGTGGGAATCTCGCGGATGCAACCGGCGCAGGGGCTGCGCCGATTCCACGCGCGAGATTCGAGGTTACGCAAGACAATCGTCTAAAGAGAGCCAGCGAGGTGTCGGCCCTCTCACTACAATGACACACGTACGATAAGATTTATAAACATACTGGTGGAATATTTACAATGTTCTAAGCTCAGGTCTGGATCATTCTACGAGCTGCTTGGGGGTCTCCCAGGGGAAGTCCTCTCGCCCGAAGTGGCCGTAGGTGCTCGTCTTCTGGTAGATGGGGGCGCGCAGGTTCAGCTCCCTGGGGGGAAACAGTGACGTCAGGGCATTGGCAGCAGAGACTAACTTATAATAATTATGCTTTATTGCACACTCAAAGATTTAAACAAAATTAAATAAAATATATTACAATTTATGACATACAGAAAGGGCTCATAGCCGAAAAAGGCTCATAGAAAAATGTCAATGACATTCAATAAAATGTATGAAACAGCCGATTTTTTTTTCGCGAATTCCGTGTTGGAAAAAGTTGTAAAAGTTGTTGATAATGATGAGAACTACGAGCCCTTTTCGGCTTAGCATACCCTTTCTGTAACGCTGTATAGTGAATAAACGAGAGACAGAACCAGATGAATTAAGAATTGGAAGCAGAAGTAGATAAGAGACGGTAGTGAAGTGACTTATCGCCCCCAAATCGAATACGAATAAGGTCACGAAATATTAATAGGTTTATAACTTTATAACATGATGCAACGAGTCTGTTGTCATGCCACTCTGAACTAAACAGATTTGACCGATTACTGTGTTTACTATCATCAAATTATAATTTTCTTATTAATTGTTGCCGGAACTAAAATTATCCTCATTTCAGTAAGTGAGAAAAGAATGGTAACATTTTATAGTTGCTGTCAAATTTAGTTTAGAAAATGGTACAACGGAAACGAGATCAGTTTTAGATGGCTTAACCTTTAGGCTACATACTCGAACTAATGTAATTAATTAATGTAATGATGTAATGTTACAACGATTGCATCATAGAGATAAAAAGCTTTTCAAAGCTTTTATTTAACTTGCAATGTATGTTAGTTCGGGTGGAATCTTGCAACTCAATTTTGAACCACTTCCGAAGGTCCGATTGAGCTGAAATTTGGTATATGTGTGTAGCTCCGATGACAATGCAATAAAAGCTGGTTTTTAAAAATATTTTTAGAGTCAACTTATTTTAGTTTGTAGTCAGTCTGAACTGTACTCACTTGACAATTTTGCCCGGTCGAAGATCGAAGTTCTTCTTTATGATAGCGAGCAGCTCCTGTTGCGTTTTGTGCGAGGTCCCGTAGTCGAACACTGTGATGGAGAGAGGCTCCGCCACGCCGATAGCGTATGACACCTGGAATCACCATACAAACATAAGCGTAAGTATTTTTTAACCGACTTCAAAAAAGGAGGAGGTTATCAATTCGTCTGTATGTTTGTTTTTTTTTTTTTTTTGTTTGTTACCTCATAACTTTTGACTGGGTGAATCGATTTTGATGATTCTTTTTTTATTAGAAAGCTGCCGCTTCCCATTTGGTCCCATTTCAATTTAGTCCAGTTCTGATAATGGTATCCATGAGAAAACCATATAAGTCTTAAATTTCCATTAAGTACGTGCGCGACAAATAGATGAATAACTCAATAGTCGGTCTTTTGAAGTCGGTTTTTGTTTTTTGTTTTGTAAAAATAATTTTCTTGTTTATTTTAACCTATGCTGTCTGACTACTGGGCAAAGGGCTCCCCCAATATATTTCAGTAACTAATAATAATTATTTTGTTTCACACTCATAGCTCCCCACTAGAATACCCTGTGTCGGGGATGCCATGGAACACACATTGTTTAGTCTTACTTAAAACAATAATATGGCGTCGAAAAATAAATTTAAATTAAATAAAAATCAAAGCAAATACAAATAAAAACCCTAATCGAATAACCCACGCATATCCGTAACCAGTGGAAAGGTGCCCATCACGCTGGCAGCGTTACCACGCTGGATGGCTATGGCCAACCTTTCCACCAGCTACGAGCCGGAGCGGGAACACTCGTTGGCCTCACATGTTAAGGATTGTTTTTTTTTTTTTTTTTTTTTAATGTAATTGAGTGACGAGACGAGCAAATCGCTCGCCTGATATTAAACGTCACGTTTGCCCATAACAGGTCTGCGCCACCCAGAATTTCGAACTCGCAGAATTCAAGACCCTGCGCGGCACAGCACTGCGCTCGTCACCTTGAGATATAAGTTGTTTAATCTCCCATTTGCCCTGTAATTTCACTGGAAACAATGCCCTTCCAACCGGAACACAGTAATGTTTGCACATTACAGCTTGGCGGTGGAATAACTGGCAAAGGTGTGGTACTTCCCCAGGCGGGCTTTGCAAAAGAGCCCTACCATTACATGAACTGATGAAAACAGTTTGAACATACCTGCACCATGCAGCGGCGGCACAGCCCCGCCTTGACAAGCGACTTGGCGACCCAGCGCGCCGCGTAGGCCGCCGAGCGGTCCACTTTAGTGAAGTCCTTCCCGGAGAAGGCGCCGCCGCCGTGCGCGCCCCAGCCGCCGTACGTGTCCACGATGATCTTACGCCCGGTCAGGCCCGCGTCCGACTGTGGAATACATACATACATTAACTATTGTTCACAACAGAAATTACAAGCAAAATTATAATAGCTCTTTTTTTTATTTAGTAATAGGCTTGCATTTGACCGCCATCACGCCTGGTAAGCAATGATGCGGTCTACGATGGAGCATGCTTGCCTAGAAGAAACCGATTCACTCGCGACTTGAAGACACCTAGATTATATCTATCGGGAAACACCCACTCAGGCAAACTTAACTTACTATTATACTAGTGCAACTCTCTCTCAAGTCTCTTCTAGACAACTTGCATAGTACGTCGGCCTAAACCCAGAAAAGCACATAAAGCTTTAACCTTATACCCTGGATCATCACATAGGCTACTTTTTATTTATCAAAACTACGCTGTTAGTGTTTTATGCGAAAAATTTTTTTTTTTTTATCTCCAAATTAATTACTTAGCATTTATAATTTTGTAAAGAAATCGCGTTTACCTGGGGTCCGCCGATAATGAAAAGCCCGCAAGGGTTGATGTGCACGACAGTTCTGTCGTCCAAGTAGTGCGCCGGGATCACCTCCTGAATAACCTTCTCTCTGATCTGTTCGCGGAGAGTTTCCAATGTGATCTGCAACAAGGTTTTAATGTTTTACTGGCAGGAATTTAAAACTTCATAAAAAATATACACTTGTATTTTTATTATCGTTCAAGAATTTTTTTCTTCATCCATAAGTCATTTACGATGTGTATTCAAAATATCTAACAAAAAAAAAACTTAAAAACTAGAGTGCCACAGACAGTTACTAGTGAACATAAGCTACCGGTGGTACGTTCTTATTTATTACTAGCTGCGGCGACTATCACCCGGCGGTTTCTGCTGCTGTTCTTTAAACCTTCCCAGAACTTCCACAAATATTTCAAGATCAAAATTATTCAATATTCATTATTATTTTATAGTACCGAGAATTAATATCATTACTAGAATTTTCATTTTCCGATGCGGATAAACGCAAAAAAACAATATTTTCTACTTAATAGCGCGAATAAATCTTGAACTAATGCTTGAACTAGTTCTTGACGTCACTGCGATAGTCGCGCGTTTAAAAAATGACGCAATGGCGTCACAGCTTGGCGACAACCGTTTGAAATGCACCGCGCTGCGACACAGTTACAAATGTGGGTGAGGGCGATAGTTATAAGTACTTGTGTAATGAAATTGAGATACAAGCGGAATCATGTTCGTCCGCCTAAAAACGATCACACAAAAATTACTAAAATTAGCTGATTTTTTTCGTAATTTTAGGATTGGTCCTATGTCCTATAGTTAAAGTTGTTCATAATAATGAGTACTATGCGAGGGGTGAGTGATAAAACCCGATATCTTCATAAAAATGAGTCGCGAGATATTCTATGTTAAAGTTTCTTGCCAACAAAATTAAAAATGATTTCCTGTGATCATAATCTTCATAAGTAGTTAAGAATTTGCACATAGTTTTTAAAAGGAAATCATTTTTTTGTTGGCAAGAAACTTTAACATGGAATATCTCGCGACTCACTTTTATGAAGTTATCGGATTTTATCACTCACCCCTCGTATGAGCCCTTTTCGGTTAAGCGTATCTTATGACAGTTATAACCTTATAGAATTACTTCCAAATCAGAATTTCAAGGGTGATGATTTTTATCAAGAAATGAAAAGAAAACCAAAAAACCCCTATTGCAAAATTTAGCCTTCGGATATAAAGGCAAATCTTACGACACCACGCAATTTTAAAACGGTCAATCCGCACTTATCTTGCAAACACCCGAAAAACATCTTCCGGGCGGTCGATTACTTACATGGGCAAATATAAAAAAAAAACCAGTCATTAATAATAATAATTCAGCTGATGTATAATTAATATCATGCGTTAACCTAGAGCCTGTTATCAACCACGTGTTGGAAACACGCAAATAGGAAAATTGAATTAACTACGCCTCAGTCGCGTCAAAATAAACTCTCCGGTTTACAGGGTTATAAGCAAAGGATATGATAAGCCGAAAAGGGGTCATAGTACTCATCATTATGAACAACTTTTACTATAGGTTCAACACGGAATTCACGAAAAAAACTTGCGAGTCTATAGAAAAAAGACAATGACACTCGAGAAAATGTAAGGAACAGCTGATATTTTTTAGCTATTTCCGAGCTGGTCTCGTAATAAGTTATTCATAATGATGAGTACAATAAGCGTTTTTCGGCTTATCATACCCTTTCCGCATAAGCCTGTATTTGCTGTTTTTACGTCATTTAACATTGGATTCCGATTAAACTACTCGAATTGTAGATTATGAATGCGCAGTTTCCGTGAATGATTGATTAGCTTTAAGGAAAATATCAAATAAGATTACCCTAGTAAGGCAATGGAGAAAAAATATTGCTGCTTAGGTGAAGTTATGACAGAAATTGTCCTTCTCCCTCGATCAAAAATTTCAATATTTTTTTTATACAAAATTATTAATAGTAGGTAATATTGATTTTTTTTTTTTTACATTTTTGATTTCTACTACGAGTATGTCTAGGTCCCGGGTCGAACCTGGACACCTAGGAAACGGGAGAGAGGCCTATACCCAGCAGTGGGATAGAGGAGGCTGTGGATGATGATATCTACGATACTATTTCTTGCATTTATATATAAACTAGATTTTGTTCATTTCACTGGATGAATTGGGTCTATACCATTTTAGATATTATAGGAAAGAAAACGTATCAAAAACATTCAGTTTTTATCCGCGTCCGTAAGTACCGCATAATTTTATACCGTTCAAATTGTTGATTGTGCAAAATAAACAAACATACATAAAATAAACAGTAAACACATTTTCACGATAAGTAGACATTTGAAACTTCACGTGCCGTAAAATCGTGAGAACGGCTTAATATGACGCAAGAAAAATGACAGGCAAGTAAATTTGTTTGCTGACGAATGAAAGAGACAGAACAATCACTCTCGCCTTCTCGCACTCCTTGCGTGGCTGTAGCCTACAGCCACGCTGGATGGATATGGATACCTACAGCCTGTAGGTACAGCCAGGTACAGCCTGTAGGTATCCATATCCATCGTCATTATATGTACTAGGTTATAAGGAAAGGTTATGCTAAGCCGAAAAAGGCTGATAATACTCATCATTATAAACAATTTTTACTACTTATAAAAGTTGTTCATAATGATGATTACTTTGACCCCTTTACGGATTAGCATACCCTTTCCTTATAACCCTGTAGACTTTGATGTAGCGAGTCTACTTATTTAAATGTTGTCGCGGACTGAAATTTCTGTATTTGTAAAATGGAAAAACATGGTTGGCACTAAAGCTTGCTAGGAGAGAAGGACAGGTATCTTTTAGATCTGCCATCATCTTCGGCCACATTGTCGCTTACCATCTAGTTAGTTGGTGGTCAAACGCGGACTATTTCAAATAAAAAAAATAAAAAAGAAGAAAGAACATACCTTCTCAGAGTGCTGGAGTGAGACGACGACTGTGTGGACTCTCTGCGGCACTGTGGCGCCGCCGGCGAACGAGTACTCGCAGGTCACCTGCAAACAAATCATACATTCGCTTTAGTAATAGGCATGACGACAGTATCAAAAAATCGCCGATTCAATGCTTTCAGGGGACTAGCCAGATTAAAAAAATTTAAAACACATGTTTAGTTTTATTTTTAAAAAACAGATTATTAAGATTTTCAATAAATTAAAACATTAAAATACAGCAATCGGCCATCTTGTCAGAAACAACAATCACAGCGTATGACGTCACGCCTCAGTGAACTCGGGTCATCCGCCGCTCATCACGCATAGACACAATGACATGTTTACTAGCCGTGACGTCAAATCGACGCCATGACACAAGCAAGCTGTTTTCGGGCACTGTTGAAAAAATATGTGAAAAATGGCTTCAAACTTCGTTAAACTTAAGTTTATTACCGAAAAAATTGGTTGCCTGTAAAGTCGGTATACGGGCGAAAGTTTTACGTGACAACGACTTTGAGTGGTAAAATAATTTTAATGTGAATATTCATTCGTATAGTAGGAAGAAGGATGAAATAATAGTAACAATTTAAAACATTTATTTATACAAAGAATTATATTTAAAACATTAATTTATACAAAGAATCTCGCACTGAATTTCATATTAACAAAATTTTATGTCTGTCTCTCTCGCTCTTAGGCGGGCTAACCATGCCCGAGTGGAAGGGACGCGTGCCTCTCACTCGCTCTCATTGTGAGCGCATAACGTGAGCGGAGCGTAACGCAGTTTCTTGAAGTGTCACCCGGCAAACCAATTTATAAGACGTTGTCACGTCAATAAAGGCTTTTTTGTAAATAGTAAATGTGTACTCACATTATGGAAGAGGATTTTAAAATCTTTCGTCACGCCTATTGCTACTTTCATACTTATTACTTATACATCAGTTCAAAGGGATGACTACTTACAAAATTGCAAGCTAGAACAAATCAAACTTCACAAGTTATAAACGTTTCACTCATAGCTCCCTAATAGGATACCCTGTGTCGGGGATGCCATGTCACACACAAAAAAAAAGAACTAACACCGGGACCCAGAACAGATATTTAAATTCATCATTCAAACATCTACCCGGCCGGGAATCGAACCCAGGACTCCTGGCTTATAAGGCGGATATACTACCGCTAAGTCAAACAGGTCGTCGAAAGTTTTCATCGAAACATACATAGAAGCGCAAAATTGTTCCCCTAAAGCCCTAAAGTCTGAGACCTTTGCTTTGCAGTCAAAACTACTCTAAACTAAAATAATCAATACGCCAAGAATCGAACGCCTAATCTCATTAGTCTTCCCACCATTACACAATCTCTGAAAGCGAGCCTTGTTTGAGCGTTCGAAAGCAAACAAAGCATAAAAGTTTATTGGACACTCATTGTGTGGCCTGTCTCGGTATAAATTGATCTCGAATATCACTTGACACCGGTGTCACTTTATCACTCTGTCGCCAAACAGCTCAATAGAGCTGACGCCGGCAGTGACGACACTTAGTAACTGGATGCGGACGCTGAATAATCGGGTCGCCTCAGCAACCTGACTTCAACGATATGTGGGACAAAGTTTCGTATTTCTTACTTTTTACACGCTTTTTATTAGCTTTACTTGTGTGTTTGTATGTTTGTAACAGGCTCCTTTGGGCGGTATTTTGACCCACTTTAAACGGCCAGATTTCGTTCAAACTTTGTACATATAGCGAGATCTGTTTACAATACACTAAACAAAACGTGTTTTCTTAGTTTTTTGAACTAGTAATTTTTTTACATCGAACTGCATGCGTTTAATCACAATCTCATCTTATGGGAAGTGGCAATACGGTTGTAGATCTAGCACGTTTGGAGAATATCTATTCATTTTTGTTTTAAACAACCCCGAGTTGTATTTCGGAAAGACAGAAGCAAGCATTGAGTTTAACTACTACTACTAGTACCTACATTTTTTGAGATAAATAGATAAATAACTGAAAGAGAAACAAGAAAACTAGTAATAGCTTACGACTGCGACGAATTCTTAGACACCTCATTTGATTGATTGTTTTGACGTCAGTGTTAAAACGAATTATAAGCTAAAGGGTCAAAGAAGCACGCTGAAACGCGGCCTTAAACGTCGGTAAAAAAACAAGCTCAAACCCAAAAAATACTACCCTACTTTTGGCCAATCGGGTGGAAAAGTGCAAACATGATTTAGTTATTCATGTGAGCTTGCTTCATAAAATTGTCATGAATTGAATTGGTGCAAATCTAAAAACCTGCCAAATAATTTGATTTATAACTTCTTATCAGACGCGTAAAATAAATTGAACATTTGTAACCTTGTACAGATGAGTCAAATTTTAGATAACTACTTCGGCATAATCTTTACCTACTGTTCGAAATTGCGTCAACAGTTAGAAAAAATTACATAGAGATAATTTCTTTCAGGCTCAAACCGGACCGGACTGACGACTATGATAAGAATAACCGAAAAAACTAGAGAAACGGATAATAAAGAGAAATTAAACATATGTTAAACCAGATAAGTTACGTCTATACGAAATTTCATCAAAACTCCTGTCGTTCTTGCGTGACTGAGTAACAAACGGGCAAACATACAAATTTTGAGTCATAGTAAGATTTAACTTATAGCGGTTTCACCCACGCGATTATGAAAAATAGCTAGTGTTAATCCATGGCATAAGCAATCTCTATTCCAAATTACATCAAAATCAAATCAGTTTAGTTACGGAGATACGGTGTGGATACGGTAACAAACGTTAACAGACAAACAAACTTTCGCATTCATGTATAACTGGCTACGTCCCGCTTTTTTAGTTAAACGTACCTAGCCTATATTTTAAATATAAAAAAAAATAATTAAGCCATAGGTGGGGCAGACAAGCAAGCGGGCCGCCTGATGGTAAGCAATAACCGTCGCCTACGGATATCTGTAACACTGGAGGCGTCACAGATACGCTGCCGACCTTTTAAGACTATTAAAAGCCCTTTTGAAGAACCCAATCTTGTTATATTTTAATCCAGAAAGCTACTTTACCCAAATCCATTCAGCCGTATCTGCGTGATTGAGTCAAACATAACTTTCACATTTATATTGATTGATTTGATTTTTAAAGTTTTTTATTGACATAATAAATAACTATACACATATACAACTCAGCATTGCTTAGCCTAAGTTATGTTAACATACAATTGTTTGTTTTGTAGGCTGAGAGCACCTTGAGAACCTCCTCCTTTTTGGAAGTCGGTTAAAAATATATTAGGGGTTATTAAAAAACATTAAAAACATAATTTGAGGGTAGTTTAACAAAACAAGTTGATACATTACACGCTACTGGGCTACTTCGCGTGTTTAAATCTATCACATTTATATTAGTAGGATATATTAAGACTTACCTGAGTCTTAGAGTCAGGCCGTGCCCACCAGAACTCCCCATTTCGTCGCAGCTCCGCGATTTTCTGATTGAGTCGGTGAGCCAGCACAACTGTCAGAGGCATGTACTCTTCCGTCTCATCTGTCGCGTACCCGAACATTATACCCTGCATAGAAATATAGTCGTGAGTAAAAATAATCAATAATTATTATAATAATAACCCATTGGAGTTATTTATATATTCAGTAATAAGCTTGCATGTAACCGCACTCTTCTCTGATGGTTAAGTTACACGGGTGCATCAAATTTCAGCTCAATCGGACATCGGGAAGTGGTTCATAATTCAGTTGCAAGACTTGCCTCAAAAAACCACAACAACAGAAAAAATAACAAAGAGCTTTTTTACTCGACTGCCTAAAAGGAGGGGTCGTGTTTTAGGTGTATGTGTTTGTAAAAATCCAATCTAGTACTACAACTACGGTCTTATCGCTAAGAGCGATCACTTCCTGACAGATGCATTAAATTTTGATTAGTATCTCTGCCTTTCCTAGTCTGCCATTATCCGGACTAAATTGAAGAGGAAGGAACTAATCTGTATTGCAGCCAGGCTGATTAAGTTAAGTAGGTACAATTGCACAGTGCTCATTCAACTTCCTGCAAGTGCGAGCTGAGGAAATCCCACTTACTAGGAAAATGTCTACAATACATCCGTTATTGTACTATTTGGTGCATCATTCACACAATTACTCAGTGTTTGTGTACAAGGTGTCACGGAAAGGTGTAGTAATACTTAAGGGTGTTCGACACGTCGAAGTGAACAACTTTTGTGACAAGTTTGCTAAGTTCATGAAAAAAAATATTGAATCTCCAAAAAAATTATCTTGCGACTAAATATTTAATATTTTGTATGGAGACTCGATATTTTCTTTCTCGAATTTAGCAAACTTGTGTCAGAAAAGTTGTTCACTTAAGTATTACTACACCTTTCCGTTACACCTTATCTAAAGTGAGGCTTTACAATACCTACTTCCTCATTTGAATGACTTGTAATATTGTTTTCTTTTCAAGCTTTAGATGTCTATTATCAGAAGTGAAGCAGCCCATTGATTTCATCTCATGTTTCATACAATCCAGAAATTATAAATTGAAATCAATTCTCAGATGCTATCATTGTTACTGACAGCATAGGAATATTGCTACTTTGTTATGTATTTCGTTCAAATATATTTAGCCTTTGTATATTTTGAGCATCATAAGCCTACCAGGAAGAAAACTATCTGATATATCTTGCATATCTATGTTTTCATGTGTAAATTAGACCCGGAAAATTTACTCGCACATCTATTATGTTGAAGTGTTTCAAAAATTGTAGTGAGAAACATGATGTGGGTCTTAAGGACAAAACTCGATTGGGGCTGTGTAATAAAACAGTGAAAAAAATGTATGAATGATAGAAATGTTCCACCAGAACAAGTTTTTCTCATGCGCCTGATAATGCTGTAAGACCAATTTTATGAAACCCGTGATGGAAACCCATGTTTTTTTAATGTTTACACTAAACAAGATTCTGTTTAGGTGTTGACAAACCTGACATTGTAATGTAACCTCTTTTTCATGTTAATATTACAGCAGAAGTTTTGTAATTCTTTAATTAATTTAAAGTTAAAATAAATTGAGTCAAATTACATACACAAAAACACTGAATAACCATAAAATTGAAAAAAAAATGCTTTATGCTTTAATAACCCATATATCAAAGAATAGAGCAGAATTATTATATTTGTCTTTGCAACACTTTTCAATACAGACTCGCATTACAGAACTATTGTCTAAAAAAAATTACAATGAGTCGAATTCCATCTCCTTTTTGGAAGTCGGTTAAAAATGGAACCCTTATAAAGTGGATGGAAATGTAACATACCTGGTCACCTGCCCCAACCTCGTCCTCATTTCTGTTCTCATGCACCCCCGCAGCAATGTTGGGAGACTGTTGGTCCAAGGCCAGCATCACGGAGCATGTCTTGTAATCAAACCCTGATCCCATCATGCTTATTAGTTCATGGAAATTACAGCATTGTACATGACTTAAAAATAAATATTTCCGTAGTATAATGACCCATATTTGAACAACCACAACAATGTTTTTTGCTTTTTATGAATGAGTTGACATGAGTTGACGGATTATGGACTGACAAGTACATAATACGCTAATTCTTTTCAGCAATATGCAACTCAATTTCGACAGTTTTAAGATATTTTATAATATGTATTTGATGGACAAATAGTATCATGACTAGCTGTATCTCACTAATTGTTTGCAATGCTGTAGACATAATATACAATATTAGGAATGGTCATTGAAATTGAAATGAAACGAGAGCAAAATGAAACCAGGTTGAAATGAGATAAGAATCTTTTGGAAATTATATGAATCCTTTTTTCATGCACCAAACAGTATTTTTATCATCGGTAAGAAGTCAGACTATATTGTCCACATACAATTAATAATGCTAAGATAATGTCAACCTTTTTGTAAATGAATTTTTCAGTACTTATTTGCAATAAATATCATTTTCTATAACCTAAAAGAGCCCGCTCAATTTTTCACATCATGCATTAGAGATCCCGGTGCAGCCGATGTCTTTTTGGTAACATTCTTGCCCCCCATGGCACGTGCAGCAGGCTTAATTCAATTTGTACCTGATCTCCGGCCCCAATATCTATTTCCTCTCGGTCTTCATACACCCCACTGGCTATGTTTGGACTCTGCTCCTCAATAGCCACTAGCAAGTTCAGTGTACGCCAATCAAAACCTAGTGTATGCAACGTTATTTAGTACCACTAGGTAATACAAAATTTTGAATGGTTTGTCTAGACACTGCATCTGGCTTTATGCCAGTAAACACTACATCTATGGTAGGAGCAAGCAACACAAGGATATTGTTACACACCTTTGGACGAGTCGTCGTATCCGATGTGCTTGACAGTGTCTCTCACGACTTTCTGGTAATCCACATTTGCTTGAGATGTGATTTCGCCGCACAAAAGCACCATACCGGTTTTAGTCACCGTTTCTGTTGATAATTTGCACTTTTATTTCCACACTCCTGTCATCAATACAGAATTATCTGTCTATCGATTGATAACCACTTACCGCATGCTACTTTTGCATTGGGGTCCTGTCTTAGATGAGCGTCTAATATAGCATCGCTGATTTGATCGCACATTTTGTCTGAAAATAAGTGTCTTTTTAGCATGTCGCCAATGTTTTTGTTTTCATCCATTCAATAATTTCACCATGATTTCATTTGTGAGCACCACGTGTAGGTGCTATTTTGACCAAAGTCGTTCAATTCGACCGCCTCCCGCCACCATGATGTAACAAAACATTGTCTCATGAGGGGGCCATGTGTTTTGACAGCACATTGACGACAATGTTCAAGATTTACATAGGAAGTTTAGATACGAATGGCATGGTTTTTAAATGCATTTTATTTGACACTTTATCTGCGCACATGTTGTTATAGGCGGCCATTTTTCGTATCGCACGATTCCTCGTATCGGTAATATTGAAGGAAACTAACCTGGATGACCCTCTCCGACAGATTCTGATGTGAATAAAAACACTGATCCATCTTCCATATCATAACTGTGTCCATTTGTTTTACCGTATCCATTCATTTTCGAGGTCTTCGGCATCCTGAATTTAGAGTTAGCTCACAAAAATAACCCGAAAATGCCCCTTGAATTAACACTGTGGAAAAGAGGTTCGGCGCGCGACTACGCCGATATTTATAAGGTTGGTGGGGCGCCACTGATTTGAAGCTGCTGTCCAATAAGATGTCAGAACGATGACTGAGTCACGCGGTCTGATTGGTCGAAATGAAGTGTTTTGGTTTTTCAATCTGAAACAGAAAACTGATCTGAGCCCGCGAATTTTTAAGCTGCTTGGCGGAAAATATTACACTTATTTTTTTCAAAATAAATAGTTTTTTGCTCGTATAGTATAGTGGACTAATAATATTAGTTAGTTCACTAATTTTTGTACGGTTCTAGACTAGCGCACTATATTTACGTTACCAAGTTTAGCTTGAACACAATAAACTAAAATACTGTACGTCAAATAGCACCAGTAGTACTGCACTGTTGTTGTGGCACTGTGCCACTGCCACAAGACACAAAACAGAAATAAATATAAATATTTCTTAAAGTATACAATAATACATATGTCTATGCTAATTTAGCAGGGTTGTATTATAAAATCCATTGATTTTTCATTACTTATTAAACTATAAATTAATAATAGAAAATTAAAAATCATTTGTAAAAGTAATTTAATGTAAATACCTAAATAATTTTCTAAGCTATGTGCTGTAGGTATACGAAATTGACATGAACTAAAAGTTGCAATAAATTACATTTTGGCCTATGTATTTTGCGAAAAATACTGATCTAAAAAAACCTACCAAAATCCCTCGAAAAACAGTACTTAAAGAAATAAAAAAAAACAGTAACTTAGTACCTGCAACTATATTAACTTATTACCTGCAATCGAAAACTTTTATCCGGAATATTTTAACACGAGAAAGCAAGATATAGAAATTCGCCACTTTTATTCTTAGTCACAGTTCGCACTATTTTATTCACTTGATTAAATTGGCGAGCTGAAAGACGTCTTTCACGCAAGTCGACAGCCAAGGAACTGAGAGAAATACTGCTCGGAGCAGTATAAATCCCATGTCGAGGACAAAATTATCGCACTACGTGATCACAAACTTTAGGGTTCTGTGGCTGTTTACAAAAAACTTTTCGAACGCTTCATACACTTGAAATTATTATACCTACTTATTGTAAAAAGTTTTTATTTGAGTTCTATTTTTAAGTTCGTTTTTTTTTAATCTATTCTATTTTGTATTATGCTATTACAAATCGCTTGACTGATGCGAACTTAGCGTAGGTTTATGATTATTTGAACTCAAATGGGATGAGTGGATTCTTAGATTATCTACCTGAGTGGATTTAAATTATCATTTGTTTTTGGAATAACACCTTTTCTGAACAACTTTTGGTAAGTTTATTTTGTTTTGTTTTATATAAAACCACATACCTAGGTATAGCAGAAAAAAATTACGCAAAACGAAAATAACCTAACAATTAAACATAAGCTTTCGCAACATTTTTGAAGTTTTTCTTATTGTAATAAGTATACATTTTATTTTAATTTTAATAAATCTACAAAAGTGTAGCGGAAAAAATCAGTTAGTTATAAACTAGATAAACACATGCAATAATTATAAACTGAGGATATTCATGGAGATACCAACGCCAACATTCAACCACACTCACAGCTATTTGAGGAAAATGTTAAGGTATAACAATAAGACAAAAAAATTGAACCTTCTCACCAAATAAAGCGCCATTAATACGACATTTTTTTAAACCCAATGATCCTAAGTTATCATCACATAATGACGCAATTTATTTGCAATTCGGGTAAGTAAATGGATTAATTACTGTTTTTATAATAAGTTGGAGGTTTATTCGAGTCGATGCATGGAGATACGACAGATTCAGATTCAAAAAGAAAGAACCCTGACCAAAAATAAATGTTTTTTTTTTATCAAAATCCTATCGCGGGCACAATTTACATATTTAAAAAACATTCAGTTCCGAAACAATAAAGAATTACATAACATATAGGTACATTACCCACTTGGGCTCTAAATAACGCAGTTTTCTTTTGAGTGAAGGTTGTTCCTGCTTCCAAGCTAAATTTGTAACCACGATCGATAGGAACACGATCGGTCGGTCGGTTTGTAGAACTGCATCGCATACAGGTGCTCGTATATGAGTTATGGCGGTAACATAAGGTCGCCAGAGGTCAAACTACGGTTTTTGAGGTTGTTGTTAATCTCATATTTTTCGAAAGGTATGAAAATAAGAGTATCTTTTCAATAATCTTAAGGATTATAAGCTCTTGCTGATAATATATTCAGGATCTTTTTCCAATTCATATTGCAATTTTCGAAGCTGTAGTATATTTTTCTCTTTTTTCCGGATAGCGAATTGTTACTAAGTAGGTAATCGTGTTCCGAACTTTCAGAAACGCGTGATGTTTTTCGAAATGACACCATCAACAACAACCGACTTTTTGCAGTTTTAGGAAATTAGATGCTCGAACACGAGGCTTGGGTTGGTGCTTCAATTTCAGCCGACCTATACCGATACCTAATCTTTGTTTTAGTATAATTATGACCCAAATAAATACATATAGCAATATTAATTTATTATTTCACAATACTCTCCAGTTTATTATTTTGGAACGTTATCAATCTTGGCGTAAACTTCTAGGTCGTCACATTGCAAATGTTTTCACGATTGCCCTTAACTTGTATTTACGTATGTTGGAATACTAGCTGTGCCCCGCGGTTTTAGTCACTATCGTACAGAAACAGGTGCCTTTAATTTTCCGGGATAATTTGTTAACTAAGCCTGATCCATTCCAAACAATCAAATTAGATGGAACGTTGTAGAGTGAAGAGGTAACAAACATATCATACATACACACCATCTCTCATACAATTACCTACATACCATATATAGGTTTTTAAGTATCCATTTGATAAACTGAGTGTAACTTATAGTTACGTCAGCCAGAGTCGTGGATCTAAAAAGCGCTGGCTATGTTGTAAGCGCTGATTGCACTTTTACGTATGCTGAGTAAAAAAACCATGCCTATCTACTGCCTAGTCTATACTAATATTATAAAGAAGTAAAGTTTGTGTGTTTGTATATTTGTTAAATTGTAAGGGGTAATCTCGGGATCTACTGAACCGATTTTAAAAATTCTTTCACCAATAGAAAGCCACATTATTGCTGAGTGTCATAGGTTATATAAAAAACCGAAAAATAAAAAGGCTTTTACGTGGTAGTCCGTTTTGCAAAGTGAATCGGAGAAAAAACGGTCCGGACGGCGCGCGATGGCTTCGGGTTTAATTAACATTATGCCCAACGAAGTGGGCAAGGGTCAGCTAGTACATTATAATTATCTATCGTAGTTAGAAAACTAAGTTCAAGTTGCGGACGCTAACTACACATTCGATACTCGAGTTTTTGGTAAACAAAGTGAGTATGCAATTTTATATACTTGTCCGGCAGTGACTAAACCTATTACACGCCACAATTATCACTTAATTCTCATATTTTCAAGCAGTCATTAACAGGATGACTTTGTATTTTTTTACACGAATTGTAGGTACCGGAACAGATAAAAGGGGAAAAGGTTATCATAGGTAGAGCGCTGCGTTGAGCTAGGCCACATTATAGTCGATAAACCGCAAAAATGGACTGCTGTCTCGTTTCATTGCACTGTGATAAAAAGAGGCAGCAACACATCTTTATCGGCTATAGTGTGGCCGCAGCATTACAATGCGTAAGATGTAAAGTTAATTTTAAACATTGATATAAATCGGCACGAGCGCGTTTCATTTCTATAACTTCTGACATGGGGAACTAATCTATTAGATCCAGTGCCTTGCGTAAACAATTTGTCGCGTGCGTGCATTTGCTATGAAAAATACTATTTATTCCAAAACCGTAAAGACGTAAAATGTTAAACGTAGACGTAGTCTTGACGTACATTAGTAAGGCTGCGTATAAATCGAAATTGCACTTCAACAACCGAAAAAATTTAAAATTCCAACATTTATTTTGTTATAAGTAAGGACTACGAACAGATATCTCCGGATTTGTTTGTACAATTCTGGGGTGCGATTAATTATAGGTACATACCTAAAAAAGAATGTGATAAAAGTGCTCATTTAGTTAATTTACCTATTCATATTATTAGCTATGCCCCGCGGTTTCACCCGCATTTTCCGAAATAAAAAGAAGTCTATGTTAATCCAGAGCATAAGACGAGGTTCCATACAATTGTTTTTGTGTGATTGAGTAACAAACATCCATACATACTGACTAATATTTATAATACATAATAGTAGGA
The DNA here is from genome assembly GCA_949125135.1 of Alcis repandata. NCBI lineage: Eukaryota > Metazoa > Arthropoda > Insecta > Lepidoptera > Geometridae > Alcis > Alcis repandata. The sequence continues at coordinate 10,048,109 of OX421232.1, forward strand.
TTATGAAATAAAAGTGAAATCTCAAAGTACCTACAGTTTAGATAGTATTTATCAAGAGCAAGTAGCGGGTCAGTTGACGTCTATCACAAACGATGACTTGAGACATTTGAAACTTTGTTTACTAAAATGTGTGAAATAAATGTGTGTTCACTTGCAAATAACGCGCTAGCATTTTTATAAATTCTAAATATATTCCTATTAGATTCATTAAGTGCTCCAATGAAGATATACTTAGGTCGAAACTTTTGACTTTAGTTAGGCTAAGTATTATCTAAAAGTAAAGTGGGTTACCTCCGGAGAAATTTTATCGTCAGTTTCATCATTATCCTCATAATAATATTTATTCTTACCGTGTAACGAGACGCCAACGTCACAGTACCTACTTCTATAAAGCATGCACGTGGAAAATACCTCGTATAGGTGCAGGTACATGTTTACGCATTCAAATGAAATCAAGTATGATTTTGTTATCAGATAAAAATTCAAACTTTGTAGTAGGTACTTACTTAGTAGACGAAATATTGCGTCTATGGTAGTAATAATAAATCAGATATATAAATTTAAATTTTGACACCGTGACGCCACAGCAGCACGTCTTTTTAAGACCATAAACAAGAAGGTATCCTATCCATCCAAAGGTTAGGTATACCTACGCCAGCCGGCCTAGCATAGGCCGTAGACAAATTGTCTTTCCAGCATTTTGATTTCGCGAGAAAGACGGACAATGGACATAATTATCAAAATTACTTATACATTTATCATATCTATTTGAAAGACAGTGAACAGTGAAACAGTGAACAGAAATTTGTTCATGGCCCTGCTAGGCCGCGCGGCTGGTGTAGATTCGTGAAAGGCGTTAAGAGATACCTGTACCTACATAACTATTACTACCTGCATACATACAAAAGTTACTAGTTTATAGTAAGTAAGTAGCTAAAAGTGTATTTCAAAGAACATTAGCGCAAGAGTATTTTTCAGCCCATAATACAATCAATCGCCTCAAACGAAGATTTTTTAATTAAAATTGCTACTAATTTTTTATCAGGCACAGAATAGCATTGAAATTGTTACTAGTTAATACCTTCTTGGAACTATCGAGTTAAAGTCTTTGCTAGATACCGTCTCTGGTATAGCTTTAATAATGTAAAATAATATTGGTTCCGATCCATTTAGAATGATGGTCTAAGTAACATGGCAGAACCTAACGCCTCCCACATTCAAACTTCTAAAATATTTACGGCACGTCATTATACGCTGGGTTGCAGTTCAAGGGTGCGCCGCCATGAGCCACCCCCTGCCACCCCGTTGAGTCATGTGGCCACATCAACATGAATAATAAATTAGAATGGTGTGGCACCACCGTCGCGTGGACAGTAGACACGGAGGGTGCAATTCGAAACTGTATTTTTACTAACCTGCTGTCGTTGCTGCAAGTCACCTATAGCCTATAGCATGGATTTTAGGTAAGAAATCTGCAAAAACTCTACCGTAGTTCGACTAGTCGTGGACTATTCTGAAAAATGGACCTACCAAATAATCATTCACCACCTTATAAATATTTGTAAGAAGTGTATAGTTCACCGACTAAAGACGTAGATAAGTGACCTAGAGTGAAGTACCTAGAAGATTAACAACGGACAAATAGACAGAAGAAAAAAATCATTACAACTCATTGCGATAAGTGAACGGAAATCACTAAGCACCTTTATTCTGCCAATCGTACTTTTTGGAATGCCTTATCCGGATCACGGTCCGATAAATTCAAATGTAGGTATCTATCCTTGGTAATTAATCTAGCTATCGTTTTGATTATGAATGTAGATAATTTGTAAACATGGTGTTGTTGAACAATACTCAGTGCGGCGGCAGTCACGAATCAAAATAGTTTTCAAATACCTTTCAGTGCTGAACAATTGACAAAAGTTGTTGTGGTACTCGTAGTGGGGAATTCGCGATCACCTGAGAGACTTCTAATACAACCTTTGCGCTATTTTGGTGTGTTTTTGATTTTAAGGACTACGTAAGTGTGCCCAAAATTCAGTGGTCATTATGATTAACAATGCATCAGTGTAATATTAGTGGTTTACAAAATGAACGGACATTACACACTACTGCTCTTCGTGGCAACGTTTGTTATACTTAGCGGAACACAGGTAAAGAAAGCGTTGTTTATTTATTAGGGGTTGATTACACGTAACGAGTACAATGCCCTCGGCCGAGTACTCGGTGGTAAAAACATTTTGACGAGGCGAGACAGTCACTAGAACCACGATTTGTTTGCTTGGCCGAGTGTACCCGTTTACTGTCTCGCCACTACCCGCTACGCGTAATCAACTCATTTTACATTAAACAATTTTGGTCACTATTTACTCCTCACGTAATAGGGACGAAAAATGGGGAGTAAGATATCGTAGGACCCCCTTTCCCCCCAAAACGTCTTAATGAATAAATTATCAGCTCTTAGTGTCCCTTGCTTCGAAATATACAACCTACCTAGACATCAGTGTTTTATTGTTACAAATAGCCAAATCAATATTTTTTACAAAGCCCTTATCAATGGATAATTAGCTACCAGACTATTAGATAGCAAAATTTATTTTATAAGGCGTGACGCGGATTTCGTTTCCTTTAGGTAGCTAAGTAGGCCCTTATCTATTTTATTTTCTCAGATACCTAATCACTCAACAAATAAAAATAAAATTAGATAAAATTGAAGCAGGAACTCTGATTCTCGTATTTCCATGAATGAAAAGATCTTTATATTATGAAAGAGATCATAACGTCAAAAGATAAAATGATGAGGATACTCTATCATTATTCTTAGAACGCTTTATCATAATTTTATCATTTTAGGTGTAAAATCAAGCTGGGCACGTAGAGGCTTTAGATTATGTATATAGGGTTGTTTTCAATTCACCAAAAAGGAGAGCACAGGCAGTTACTGTTTACACCAACTTTTGCTCTTTACCCTTGACCCAAGTTGAAAATCATTTAAATCCTTACTTTAAATATTTATTTTTCATTCTCTAGGAAAACACGACATTACTAAAAATCATAGTCACCTATATTATTATTGGCTGCATTTGTTTCCACATTCGGTCATCACAAAAAAAAACAGACTACGCGCCACTTTAGAACTATTTCAAGTCTATATTTTCATATAAAGAGTTTATGTGAAAAGTTCTTGTATAGGTGGAAGCAGTCTTCAACGATGCCCTCGACCCAACGCTGCTGCTGGAGGTGGAAGAATGGCACCAGCGAGACCCTCGGGTTGCGGTTCAAACCGACGAGGCGAATAACCTCAGCTGTGAAAAACCGAACGTCTACACTTGCGAGGTAATTACTTTTAATTATATCAATGTACAAGACACTTAAATTTCAATTTTTTTTAAAAACAAGCGATTATTGCATTGTCATCAGAGTTACACAGGTACATCGAATTTCAGCTCAATCGGACATCGGGAAGTGGTGCAAAATTAAGTTGCAAGATTTGACCCAAACAAATAAACAGCAAACATGCAAGCTAAATAAAAGCTTGTAAAATACTGATGTCACGTGAACAGCTGGTGTACAAAATAAATAAAGGTGCGTCTCCTGCGCGTGTTCTGGGCTACATACTACACAAAAAATAAATAAATAAACGTTTCACACTCATTGCTCTCCAGTCCCCACTAGGATACCCTGTGATGCCATGAAACACACACAAAGTCAAGTACCCACAACTAACACCCAGACCCAGAACAGATATTATAATTCATCATTCAAACAACTGCCGGGCCGGGAATCGAACTCTGGCTTATAAGGCGGATATACTACCGCTGAGCCAAACCATCAACCAAATATATTTTTAACCGACTTCAAAAAAGGAGGAGGTTATCAATTCGACTGTATGTTTTTTTTTTTTTAATTTTTTTTTTTTATGTTTGTTACTTTTTGACTGGGTGAATCGATTTTGATGATTCTTTTTTTATTAGAAAGCTGACGCTTCCCATTTGGTCCCATTTCATTTAGTCCAGTTCTGATAATGGTATCCATGAGAAAACCATATAAGTCTTAGCAAGTACGTGCGCGACAAATAGATGAATAACTCAATAGTCGGTCTTTTGAAGTCGGTTTTTGTTTTTTGTTTTGTAAAAATAATGTTCTTGTTCTCTACCATAAGTGGTAAACAAGCAAATGGGCCGCCTAATGGTAAGCGATCGCCCTCGCCTATGAATACCTGAAACACCAGAGGCGTCACGGATACGTTGCCAACATTTTAAGACTATTGACAGCTCTTTTGAAGAACCCAATGTTGTAGTTACTCGGAAATAACGGCGGAAATAATCTATCTACAGTAAAAGTGCTTGCGCGAAATACGTGCAGGGTAAGCCACTCAACAACAAAATACTCGTAATAATTTGTTTATGCGGTCTACGCCTAAGGATTTATTCAGTAAAACAAAGCAGAATGATTGCACCCTTCAGACATGATGGAATATAAACAATTAAACATATTCGGTTAGGGAGCAACTTGACTGAAAGGACTAGTTTTTGGTTTGGATGACGTCGTCTGGGTTTAGATTCAAGGAACTCTATCTAAGGTTCTTCCAAGGATATGCGGAGTGTAAACCTTCTCGATAAAGTAAAGTACCGAGGGATTAGCTTATCTGCACGCTTGTACTTATCGACTAAATGCGCGATATTTATACTTTCTTAGCACATTCCAAGTAAGTCGCCAAATATAAGTAGAGGTGCAATTTAGTTCAAGGACCTGTGAATAGACGGCCAAAAAAATCTGACTCAAGGGGCCTTTATTCTTGCGCGCTCGACATTTTCTCGGTCACTCCCACTCTTTTGACATTTCTAACAAGAGCGACAAAGGGCCCAAGGGACCCTGCCTTTCAGTCGTGGGGAGGTAGGGGGTGGGTGTCGAAAAACTGCATACCTCAAAGTATTGCAAGTACCTAATTGCAACATAACAAAGAAAAAGCAAATGCTTATCTATCTTTGAGAAACTTTCGCTCACTCTACCGATTAGAACTGCAATAAAATTTCAGTATATATTTTGCCATTTCTGATTGTTATTTTTTTTGTTTACTAAAAATATTTATAGACCACGCTACTAATCAACTGAATTGATTTGAAAATATTGTACCCACGTAAAGTTTTTTTTGAGGTCGTGGTTGGAAATTGAAGTTTGTAGAGTTAGTAGAGTTGTTAAGAGTCCCTGCTCTTCTTGAGATGGAACTGAGATCATAAATTTTCAGGGTTATTCATAAGTTAAGCCGAAAAGGGCTCATAGTACTCATCATTATGAACAACTTTTACCATGGGACCAACCCAGAATTCGCGAAAAAAAAACAGATATAAATATAAAAAATAGCAGATATTTTTTCGCGAATTTTGGGTTGACTTATGTATTATGAAAAATCTAAAAAAATCGCATTCAAATTGTGTGTTCTGAATTGTGAATACTTTCTTTGTTTGTTTTTGTTGAAAAATACATTTAACCTACATGCATACTGCTTTGTTCCAGGAACCCGACAACCTATTCCTGGAGACAACAAAAACGTGCAACTACCGAAGCGTGCGGTACCACGAGCAGATCTACAAGTGGGTGGCGGGGCGCGGCTGCCTGCTCTACACCCCGGACTTCCTCTATCGATCGGGCTACAACAATATCAGCTTGAATGCAGCCTGTCTCCATGGCGGGCGCTGGGCGCCTTGCTTGGAAATGGTTGGTTCATCATCATCAAATCCGACTAAAATTACAAATGAGAATTTATAATATAAGTAGATATAGTAGGAAGCTCGCACAATAGATAGATAAATGTAAAAGTTTGTGTTAATTTTGGTAACCAGTTAACCACGGATCTTCGTAACTACTAAACCGATTTTGATAGACATTTGAATGGAGATAGTGTATGCTCTGGATTAGCACATAGGCTTTTCATCAATTTAAAAAAAATCTAAAATCTTCTTTATTTAAAAAATCTGATATACAATTTTAAAGCAGACAGAATTAAATTTGTAGGTAGAGCGTATTTGTAGAGTGTATCTCGAAAATTACTAAAACGATTAAAAACAATCACTCGTGGAAAGCCTTTCGCTTCACATACGAAATGCATGATAAATTATAAGAGCATAGTAAGTACTGGGGCTATTCATACCGGGGTCCGAACCGCTCGTGATTCGAAACGCCGGAGGACCCGAAGTAAAGAATTTACCAGATTTCCAATACTTATAACTTATTAATTTCGAATCTATCTACGCTAAATTTAGCCAGTCTCAAGAATGACTATCTATCATATCTTATCTAAGTAGGTGTCTCTGAATTTCGGTCTAAAATGGGACATGATAATAAATTTACTACTTATTAAAAAATTCTTAGGTTAATGACAAAATGCCACCACACCCTCTTTGTAATAATAAATCTAAAAACAGCTCTGATAACGTTTTCGAATGTTTAGTGTGTCCGCAAATTAAGACACATAACGCAATTTATAGGATCACTATTATTTTTACAGTAAAAGTAATTTACTTAGAAAAAATAAATAAAATTATAACAGGTACAAATTGCGTAATGGCAGATAGTAAGATACACTACCTATTGTAAAAATTGAACATATATCAAAATCTTATCTCATAATCAGTCATTTTAAAGTGCAAATATTTTGCGTATCTTGGTTGCCCTCTTTTATTATTTCAATAAAAAAAATATTATCAACAAAATTCGTTGAAGAAGCCAACTGAGTATTTCTTTGAAAATTGTAATCGGTTTTGTCTTTGTCTAGCGACTTCTGGTTTTGTTAAAAAAGTTTGGTATCGGCTATTCCAGGATCTAGCTAACGAACCTATCTACCAAGATAAGTCTCAAATAAAAAAAGCTACTCGAAGTCATGGCTTTAAATGTAGGAATTACAGTACGTTTACTTATTACAGTACTACTCTATGACGTTTACCTTTTTTACAAACAATTATTTATTAAGTAATTTGACTAATATGTATTATAAATGTCAAAGTTTGGATGTCTGTTCCTTTATTACACAAAAACGTCTAATCTGATTTCGATGAAATTTGGAATCAAGGCAGCTCAGATAATCTATGACTAGTGACTACTCAAAGAGGCTTAATTTTTACGTGAGTATTCCCGTTTTGACCATAACAAAATGTCGTAAACATGTTGTGAACAGGCTAAAGACGACGGCACCTGTGGGTGCTTCCCGTTCGACCCGGCGCTGCAAGAAGTGGCCACAGTGGTGAGGCAGTCTCTAATCCCAGCCGCTCACGGCCGCTGGGAGCGGTGCTTCTACGCGGCGACCGATTGTTGCAGCCAGCATATGCCTGATAATTTAACAGGTAAATTTTTACTCCTAGCAGCATCATTGGCCATCATATGCCTGATAATTTCACAGGTAAGTTCTTGTTCCTAGCAACGTCATTGGCAATTTTTATAACAATCGTCTTAACTTTGATAGCATTTTAGCTTTCCATCTCAGCAACAACTTTCGATAGCTTTGGTAAAGCAAAACTTTCAAAAACTGTTGTGGATTTCTTTTTATGAACAAAACAGAATCCAGGACCCATAATGTCAACAAACCATTGTATCTTTCAGGCTTAGCTTTCAGGTCTTAGTAAAAAGAAAGAAAAACCAAACTTATTATTTGTGGGTGAACGTTAGCTCACCTACTCGTAGACGTATGCAAAATTTAAAATTCAAACTGTTAATGTTTTAATTTTATTATTTTGTGATTACTCACCGTCTGCCAAGTCTGACCAAAGTTTTTTGGTACGACATGGTATACGAGAGCCTTATTGATCTTTAAAATGGTTCATGATTACGAATGGTCTTTACATAGTAGGTATGTCATGTACCTATGACCCCTATGTAGCAGTTGATATTTGATGAATGCACGCACAATTTTAATATACTGAGTAGGTAGGTATCCTGCCTACGCAATAACATGCAGCTGCAATTGCTCAGCACGACTGCATTGATTTATTAGGTCCAATCAGTCATATATTCAACCAATTGATATATACAGGATTAACTCTAAAACACTGAAGACCTTTTACAGGCGGCTTTTAGCATTGACACGACCAACTTCTGTTCTACGACTTTCGAAAATTCCCAAAAAACAGTTGTTCCAAACAAAAAGTTCATTGCCCTTGGTCAAGATGTATGGAACAAGATAGATAGATAAACTCTTTATTATTCACACCAAAAATTACAGACAAAAAGGATCATAAAACTTAAAACTAGTGCAACAACTGGCGGCCTTATCGCTAAGAGCGATCTCTTCCAGGCAACCTTGGGATGGAGAGGATACATAGATAAAAACAACTTACTAGTTAGGCTAGTTTTTTGGGAATTTTCGAAACTCGTAGAACGAAAGTAGCTTGGGTCAATGCATAGAAGCCGCTTGCGAAAAGTCTTCAGCGTTATAAAGTTGACCCTGTACCTATATAAAATTTATTTTTATTAGTAGACAGCATTACTTTGTATCGAAGTAGTTTGATACGTTTTGATAGATTCATAATTGACTCGCCAATTGATGCATCCACGATATTGATCAATTGTTAGTGGCAAAGATCTTTTGCATTGTAATGCAACATTCCGTTACAAGTAGGTATCTATGGAAAATTTAGTGAGGAGCAAGTGACTTATTAGCTCCTAAATATTATAGATCGACCAATTTTAATGCGTTTGCTAATTTTTTAAGAGATAATTGGAATAGTTGTTGAGCTACTTTTTAATTTTTAATTAATCAAAATTATAAAATTACATAATTTTGTAATTTTTTGCAATTGCCAAAATAGATAGGGGTACAAGCTTTTTTCCAAATTATTAAGGAGCACTGTTGTCGTATAGTGTTTTTGACCTTTGGAATCTTATGTGAACCAAATAAATAAGTGGAGTGGTCTATTGTACTTATTTACTGATCTTGCTGATGTCTTTACAGATTCGAATCACTGTGACACGACATTTGATGGCTGGACGTGCTGGGGTCAGGCTGAAGCGGATACCGTTGCTACCGAAGTCTGCTCGGAATTCGCGTACTCCAACGTAGGGCCTTCTTGTCACCGTAAGTTAATATATGGAAGTCTTGTTAGGCGAAGAACACATCTATTATGATCTATTGAATACACCTTTAGCTGGCAAACCACCTATCTGTATGAGATCAATTGCAGAACATTTATGGAGTTCATTTTTGCATAATGATGTTGAGGTCTTAAACAGCAGCGTAATAATACAGGCTGTGACAATAAAGATGATAAAATAGCTATACCTACCACTTGCAGCAATAGAATATCATATAGTTTTATTGTTTTTCTATAAAAAAAAATGAGTTATCTTCAAAACGTGGCAACATTTTTCAGATTACAGCACCAAACAATGCCACCACAATGGCACCTGGGAGCTGCAGACCGATTATAGCACCTGCAGCATCGCCCCTCGCCTTCTACGTCGATACCGCTTCCACATCGCGGTGCTTTCCATCTCGATCGCAGCCTGTCTCCCGGCTGTATTCATCTTCTTTTTCTACAAACGGCTGAGGATTCCAAGAGTGTCGCTGCACAGGAACTTGCTGATTGTCATTATCATTAGGAACATACTGGTGATCGTGAGCCGAAGTGCGGTGAGTTGAGACTAAGCTTATTTTGCCAATCAGTCAAATAGTAAAGTCATCCACAGATTTATCAACACAAGACCTACGTAATCATCAGTAGTTTTCGAATTACAGGTGTAAGATTTTGTATAGAAGTATGTTTGGCTATAGTCATCTCAACACAAGTTACTGTCTGTCTCGATAAAATGCGCAATTTCATAAAGAGCCTATCTATCTATTTCTATTCCTGTGGCCATGTGGTTTGACCGCTTGATAAAAACAGGTCCTAGTCATTTCAAGCTGAATTCCTGCTAGTGCATCCACTCCACACCAAATACATATTACCTTTCAGGTCTACATAGATGAGCTAACAAACTCTGGAGACACAGTAATGTCGACTCATGGGTACTGGTGCCGAGTGCTCGCTACAGCGGAGAGGATCGCAGCAAACTGCGTGTTCGTGGCTATGCTGGTCGAAGGCATCTACTTACACAGAACCATTGTGGCGGTGTTCCGGAAAAAGTTGAAAGTGGCCTGGCTATACGGGATTGGATCAAGTAAGATCACGTTACGATTTACTCTTACGAAACATCAAGCCCTGCTTAAAATTAATTTACGAAGAAACAAATTGTAACCGTTGTCAATAGCTGATCCAGAGAGGAGCAAGCCCGAGAACGTCTGGATCGCTTCCTGAATAATCTGTTTACCTTAACAAATCCTAAGTAGGTATAATCAACCAGGTCAAGCAAAGCAAAAAAAAACCCAAAGCAAAATTCTGGGTATGCCACTGACCGTTGTCCTATTTTTGTAAAGCAGAATAACGTTTACTAAGCTGCAAAACTTAAAATATCAAGCACTTAAATCCGAAAAGCCATCAGCGTTTTTACGACTGCTTTTTATTTTCAGTAATTGCTGTCGTCCCTGTTTTGGTATGGTCCATCGTCATGGGCGTGTTAAACGACCACTCTTGCTGGGTCGTCTACACGGTGGATCACATTCAGTGGATCCTGGACGCCCCGAGAATAGCTATATTACTGATTAACTCGGTACTCTTCATAGATGTGCTGAGAGTGCTTCTGACCAAGATAAGGAATAGCGAGAATGCCAATCAATTGTAAGTCATCGTTTCTCTCATTTTCTCAAGTTTACTACAGTTTCACCGTTGAGATTATAACTATTTTTGAATTGATTGTGACAAAAAAATACTATATTGATTCGAATTTTATCCCGATGCTGAAGTTTCTATACTGTTTTGGAATGTTCGTTTATATTTAAAGTAAGTTTCTTAAGTTATTAGTCGACAAGCAAAGCTCAAATATGTTTTAATTACTTTCACTTTGTATTTAGGAGTACAACGAAAGCTACGCTATTCCTGATGCCAATCTTCGGAACGCAATTCCTCCTGACAGCGTTCAGACCTTCAACCACGGACTGCATCGGCGAACAGATCTATTACTACGCTTTCTACACTCTAGAGGGGCTGCAGGGCCTTATTGTCGCTTTGCTGTACTGCTATGTTAATAAGGAGGTGAGTTTCTGAAAGATCTGGGATAATTATTGATTGCTGTTTTGACAGGACTGTAGACCATATAAAATATTAGATACAAACAAATAATATGATTATTTTATATCAACTTGATCAATCTCTGCAAATAGTTCGTCTGAGGTCAGACATGGGATACTTGTTATTCCTAAAAATGCGAAAACCGAGTAACCATCGCTAATAAAGCGAGCACTGTATCAGATAAACGTGATTAGCGAATTGTACTTACTCGTAATAGCAGTTTTGTACGATGGGAATCAATAAATGAAATCAACGTCGTTAGTTTTCATAGTAAAAATGTGAAATGTTTCAGGTCCACGTCTTAATCAAATCGACGTACAGGAAGACCGAAAGCGCCGTCGTGTCCCGCATCAGGAAGGACCCGCGCTCCAGCGCCGGCGGAAACTCTGACCGCCGCCTCACCTGCAGCACTGGCATACCCTCCATGCAAGAACCAGAAAAAGAACCATATCCCATGAAACCCAAACTTCACGTCGCCGAAATCATTTCCATCCAAGCTAGCGAACGCCTCACCGAAATACTCGAACCGGTGTACGAAACTATTAAAACTGGACGAGTCAACGAAGGCTACGATAGAGACATATCGGACAACGGTTCCAGCAACGTGAATAGGTATCCTAGAGATGACTATTACGCGTTCACTAACGCCTCGAGTGTTTCGATCGAATGTCAGGACTGGATTAGATGCGCTTCGTCACCTTCTAATAGCGTTTACAACAACTCGCTGAACGATCATGAGGCGAGGTACTTGGAAAGAAAGTACCCGAACCATCACAAATTTCCCGAGCACGCGAGAGAAAGCGAAATAGAGAGTGAACAAGCTACCAAATCTGAAAGTAATGCACAAAACGATACAGCTCCCAAATTGGAAGTAAAGTCGACTGACTTTAAAATCGACGATTTCCATAGAGCAGCTGCATCGCACGATAAAAGAAATGTACTACGAGAAGAGGAAGAAAATTTGCCAGGTTTTGATGCCGTTTTAGAAACTGGAGTAGAAGACAGCCAGATGCTGGAAGAAATAATACAATACATGGAGCAGAGTGAGTTACAAAACAAACGAGCTTCTGTCGTTTTGAAACCGGAAAAACTTTGCCCTAATAGAAAGGAAGAAGACGCCATTGTGTTTGTTGATCATTAGGCCAACAGCTGTGACATAGTAAAATATCACATTAGTAGAATTTGTTGTGGGACTAGTTTTTGGGTATCCACCTTATGTCTAGTACTTTGTGGGTGGAAATTTTAATAAATATTCTTATATAATTTACATAACAGTGAATAAAATATTTTTTATATTTTTAAAAGAAGTTTTATTCTTTGTAATTAAAATAGCCATTTTTATAACAAGTAAAACAACAAACGTATGTAAGTAGATACTTTAACTTTTATCTAAATCCGTTCAGCTGTTTTTGCGTGATTGAGTAAAAAACAACCAAACATACAAACTTTCACATTAGAACATGTTGGAGGACATTATTATTTCAATAGATACAAGTTGTCAATGGAGTAGATACCTACCTAACTCAAGCGCTTAGCCGACTAGATACCTTCCACTACACTTGCGCAACTCAAGCGGCATAGGTCGGTAAGTACGGCTATTTCGGCACACCTACGACATATGTGAACATTAATTGATCTGTCAACTTGTTTCAAGATCTATATCCTTTCGGCAGGTTACAAAAGTGAGTGGAGTTGCGGGCCGCGCACAGTCGTGTATGGGACTTTATTCAATCACCTTCCAAAATAAACATAGAACAAAATTAATTTATAAAAGACCCTTGAATTTGGTTTTCAAAAAGATTGTGAATCGATTTCATCAGGGTTTCATAACTGACTCAATTCTCGAATCTTCTCAGAGCTTGAATTCAGCTGAAATATAAATATGTGGTCTAAACTAGTGTTAGGTTTGATACTGTGTTGGAGAGTGCAAAGTTTCCCCGATGGAGCGCCGATCGACACGTGTGTTCGGGACCGGCCCAACCAGCCGAATCACAGTCAGCACAGGACACAGCCCCTATCCAGCTTGCCTTACAGGATATTAGCATCAGCGACGGCATACGAGCCAAACGCACCGATTACAGGTACCCTCTATTTACTTTACACTTCTTTTTGAATTGCTTTCGAATTTTACTATCGAAATTGACATGGCTTTGAATTTTTATATTAGCGCATTTTATATGTCTTAAATTTTAATTACAAACCAGAAACGCATGTAGGTACGCAGTGCTTAATACCAAAACCTAAGCCACAACGTTTGAAAATATTTAGGTAAGTAGATTTCCTTAATTTTATTTAAGAGCTTTTTACTACTCAAACTTTATTTGATTTAAAAAAACATTACTTATCACGTCGAAAAGACTGAATTTGCGCGTTAGATAAATTCTATTCAATAGCTAGTATTGTATAAGTGTGCAATGCTTAAGAGTGTATCATTTGTTTACAAACAGCATCAAAAACGTAGAGTGCAGATATCGAGTGATAAACAGACCAACGAACAGGTTCAGAAGTAGGCGCGTGTTATATCTACTCATAATGTAGAGAAATAATTTAGGAAAAGGTTGATTTTGGATCAATTTTAAAATAAATAGGTAATTGATTCCCGTATGGATGATTCAAATCGACTGGGTCTCAACGGCTCCGGTGCGGTGGCACGTCTAAGTCAGCGTCTTAATTGCATATCCTTAGTATCCTGTATTCTAAAATACATAAACAACATAATATGAATCAGATCGGGAATCTGTACCTACAGCATTTTAGTCTTGGGAAGCTAAAGCAACTCTGACGAATGTAGTTTTTATCACCAAATCTTTTCGAATTAGAGTTATTAATAATATGGTAAAGAATCAGGTCACGCTTAGCGTAACGTAGGCATTTCTGCCTACGTTAGAGCTGAAGACAGATTAAAATAAATTTAAGAGAGGGCATTCACTATTGATTCAATAAGCTACAACTTCAAGACGAACTACGTCTCCATACTGATTCTAGATACTCATCGATCAATATTCATTTGAGCCGTCGAAAGTGCTAGAACATCGAATCTATCAATACCGTGGGAACCTAAGTAGGTTTCGAGACAGGGCGTCCCCAGCTGGTATTGCGCAAGCGTACGGCATTGTAGGTCACTCGCCTGTACTAGCCCGACCGGTCCGATCGGATGAACTAATAAACAGCAATAAAAACAACATGCACCTTGAAAAACGATCGTAAAATTTTTGAAATGGATCTGGGTCGGACTAAAGGGTGAATTGCCTAACACTGCCTTGAGTGGTAATGCTTACCTGTAGGTACTTGGTAGTTGGGTAGATGAGTTTAGCCTAAGCACATGGATATTTTTACTGCTCTACAATTTTCGTGTTGTTGTGCTAATTGGGATTATCAAAAATCACTTAACTTGCCATTTTATGACAAGCAAATGCTATGTAGGTAGGTACCTAATATTTAAAATGCTTGCCGAAACTACAAAAATGAACTTTAATCTCACGACTCTGTATGTTTGCTATGCAAACCGACAACAGACAATGGAACCCTTTGCAACTCACATAAAGAGAAGGGAACCGCGTGATTATTCTCTATTGTTCGAAAACTGGGATAACCCGTCCGTAACGGATGGATTTCAACATCTATAGATACAACGGACTCAAGATCTGTGCTCACACATTTTTGCATTAAAATTGAATCCACAACCAGTACATCAACCCTAAAATTTTTGCAGTATCTATCGAGGGGTCGGAGCCTTTCAAAGGATTCTTCATACAAGCACGCTCCGTTGAGTCAGACCAGTGGCTAGGCGCATGGGAAAACGCGCCGAACACCACAATACATCCGGAGTGCGCGTCCATTACCCATGGTGACCCTCTGGACAAAGTTCGAGCCACCTTGCTTTGGCGAGCCCCATCTAACCACGGAAGGGTCTATTTTACGTAAGTATTACTTGTATAGGTACACTATAGGTACAGATCATGCTGTATTTGAAATAATAATAGCCTCAACAGTTGACAAAAACTGAAATGCTAAGAAAAATACTTTATGTTCACACTGCCTACAATGCAAAAATACTACGAGAGCAGAACAATTAACATGCAAATAGATGAAAACGCAGAAAGACTAATCAATATTCTATAAGTAAAAGAAACAATCCAAATCTAAAAAACCAAGTTTCTTGACTTTGTACAAAGAGGCTTTAAACAGTCAAGGTTAACATTTTCATGTAAATATTGGTGTAAACGTGCGTTCAGCACGCTAGCATTCAAGGACAAGGTTGAAACACACACGCCAAACACCCTTGCGGAGGACGGCGGTCGACGCATTAACTATACTGATGATTTAAATCCGATTTTGTTAACAGACTACCTGTGCCCTCGTTTTTCACTCGCGTGGTGATGATGAAAAGTTGTCTATATCCTTTTTTGTACGCCTGACAACTTTTTTATTTTACTTTCATATCGAGAGATAGCGTAAAAAATTAATAAATCGTTTGAAATCTCCTAGGCGTGTATTGACTATCTTCCTTAATAAAGTTAGTCACAAGACCATGCCAAATTAAGATATAATCCAAATCAATCAGCCTCTCCCTTATTTAGTGCAGAGAAGTGGCAAGCACTTCTATGGGCATTTTATAGCCATTGAGAAAACTAATATCAAATTCACACAGCTTATTAAATCTAATTGGGTCCAGGGTTTAAAGCAAGGCGTCATTAGGCGACAAACTGTATCAAGTCACAGCGTAATAAATAAATCAGTAGATAAACTGACGCGTCCTCAATCTTCAATGTACTTACATTTAAGAAGATAAACTCTATTCTTCACACCAGAAATTGCTATAAACCTTATTCTTTTGCTTGAAAAGCATAACGGTTAACATTTGTGCAACAGCTGGCGGTCTTATCACTAAGAGTGATCTCTGCCAGGTTACCGTTAAAAAGTTAACAATGCTACATCAAAGTTACCAATGTTCAATCTATTGATGGCGTGTTCATCGTGAATCTAAAATACACTCGTCTCAGTTCTAGACGCACATTATTCACTTCCCAAACCTCATAAATATCGGTTCTGCCGTTTACTAAAAAGTAACTATGGTTCAGCCTTTTTCTTCGGATGTTTTTCAGTACTTACCAGATTATTTTTTTGAGATCCTACTTATTAGTTGTAAATGCCCTACTGCTATCGCCGCTCACTCCTCCCTTTCACCAGAGCATGTTTGCGTAATCCTCACGCTGCTAAACATGAGTGCCGCCGCATGTGGCGTGACCTTAGATAAACGATTGCACTAAACTAACTGCACTTAATGAGCACTCTCATCTTCAAAACAAACGTGATGCTTCTGCAAATCAATGGTTCGGTCCCGTATTCTTAGACGACTTGATTTGCTCACTTTTAGGCGCATCCTTTTCGCTTGTTTTGATTTACACTAAATATTTTTTTTGTGCACTTTTATTTTGATCAACATCTTGCTGTCATCTTTACATGAATATTTTTATGTTTCTATTAGTTTAAAACAACAGTACATAATATAAGGTGTGTTTAACTTTCTGGCACAGCCGCCTCCATTTCAAATACCTTTAGATTTAGATTGTACAAAATAGTACAATCGAGTTCGCGCACATTGGGTCGCATCGCCACTCAAAAATTATTCTGCATCACCTTTTTTTACTAACCATCGCATACTATGCACCGGGCCACAACTTGAAAATCTGTACCTAAGTATTCATATACCGCACCGATGCGCTTGAGTCTGCCCTAATGTGCGCGAACCTTTAACTCAGTCTCATAGGAAAGGAAATGTTGAGGTTGTCTGAGAATATGGCTAGTACCCATGTACCGGTTACTTCGAATCGCGAACTTTATGAAAGGTTATCTGTAACGTTGTTTTCGTAAAACTTTCAAGGAATGACTTGATAAGGAGTGACATAAGCAGAATTTCGGGACTATACCTAATCTATCAGAGTAGGTACTTGATTTGGTAATAAGAGAAGAGTTCTGTAAAATATTAGTTTTTTTAAATGATTTTTTGCTTGTTTTTCTTGTATAAGTTGCCTATAATAATTTACGAGTTACATGATAATGAATTAATGATACTTACTCAATAAATAACTAAAGGTAACCAAAGAAAAGTTGCACCGGGCCCCAAACAGAAGCAGAGCCTGTATCTTGGTGTGGTGTGTGGCATTTTCAAGGCAACAGTGCATATTGCACAGATTTTTAAGATCGATTTGCTCTATCTGCGACCTCACCGTGCCTCACTATCACGAGGTAGCTGTCATATTATTATAATATGTATTTATTAAATGGCTGTGACATACAGCTAGCGGACTCTCATCATAAGGGTTACATTTTACCATTTTGGTACGGAACCCTAAACATTACCATGAAAAAAACTAATTTTTTTTTGTAGAGTTTTTCACTTTACCTATGACTTCCGAATAAAATACTGACATGTTCTTTTATTTTCAGAGGAACTGTTCTGAAGAACTACTCTACATTTTGGGCGAACTTGGTTGCTGAGGCGCCGCAAGACCCGGCACAACTTCAGATTCTAGGCTAATTAATGGCTTTCCCGAGCTTTACTATAATTTTGATATCGTACTGAAATAAGAAATCGACGTGAATACATTTGTAAGAATTATTTCCGCTATGAAAACCCTAAGTGCAATGATTTAGTTGTATTTGATCAACATAAATAAATATATTTAAGTCATATTGAATTATGATTTTATATATGGGTTCATAGCTGTGCTCATAGTACTTATCATAAACAACAAGGAAATCGTAAAAAAATCAGCTGTTCCATACATTTTGTTGAGTGAGGCGGGCATATTTCTATTTTTACACGCTTTTTATTAGCTTGTATTTTATTACGTTTGTTACAGAGTCCTTTGGGCGCGATTTTGACTCACTTTAAGCGTGCTTTTTAGTTTTTTTGAACTATTTATTATTCTTTTGCGATTTCCGGATTGGCCACATTAATTTTTTTTTCATAATAATGAGTACTTACTATGAGCCTTTTTCGGTTTAGCATTCCCTTTCCCCATAGCCACTGATGAAATAAAAAAATAGGTACGTTAAATAAATAGTAGTATATTAGTAAGTTTTATTACATCGAGTAACATAAATGCATTTTGTCAATTAATACAAATTAATTCACGACAGTTCACAATTATCACAAATTGTGAATGAGATTAGATAACGTGTATGACACAAGGCAAAGATCACGGCGACGCGACGTTAGGACCGAGGCACACTTGTTATGAGAAGCGCCGGCGCTTTTTAAGCAACTTCGACTCGTCTTTTTAATGCGACACAAAAAGGGGCCGTCCATTAATCACGTGATTTTTTTGGCTGCTTTTTCATCCTCCTTCCCCCTGGTGATACATGGTGAGGTTATAAATTACCCCCCCTTCCATCTCGCCAATATCACGTATATTTATTTGCTACAAATTGTCATTTAAATTTTCAGGATCTAACGAAAAATAAATACACGTGAATCTCACTCCACCTCCCCCCCCCCCCCCTTTCAACCCTCACGTGATTAATGGACGATCCCAAAGACACGAGTACATCCTCTGCCACATCACACACATCTTCTTTGCATCATATTAAAAGGCCATTACACATATCCGCACCTTGTCATACGTACATATGTCCTACGCCTTAGATAAGCCGGCAAAATCACGAAGCATTTCACTTCTAAAACCAAGCTACGTTACTCGTAATTATCACATTAGTAAGCTGTAGAAAAATATAACATTTTTAGTGTCACGTGTCAAGTCGAATCGCAGTCGACTAGTATCATTGCAAAAACAAGCAAATGATATGCGAAATTAGAGCTTAAAACGTTAAGCTTAAGCTGGGGTTTTCTGCTTCATGACAGGCCTTTTGATGTCCATGAGATCGCAGAGCTCGTTCCTGATCGGTCTTAGTTCTGTGACGTCGCGTTCCCAGTCGGTGTCTGCTAGAATTGACATCACCTGTGAAAAATGAGAAAGAAATTTTATAAGACGTCAGAAGGTGGAAATACGCTGAAATTCAAATGATGAAACCGATGTTGGAAGATGAATATCGGCGAAGTAACGTCTGATTTAGTAAATTAAATAAGTATGCGTGATTATAAAACTAATCAAAATTCTACTATCCAGCTAATATTTACGAGCTGAGAGCTGAGAGTTTCAACCGCACGGTGATATGTCCTTCTCTGTACCCTTGACAATTATTTTTATTTAATGTTATCGCATGCCTGATAAGAAATGTCACGTTTGTTCATAAGAGGTCTGCGCCGCCCAGAATTTTGAACTCTTATTCAAGAGTACAGCATGCGGTACAGCATTGCGCTTGTCACCCCGAGATATCAAATATTTAATCTCCTATTTGCCCTAAAATTTTGCTCTACAAACCAGAACAGTAATATTTGCACATTACTCATTACATGATTGTAACAATACCGAAAAATATCGAGCAAAACCGCGAGGCGTACCAACTAGCCCATGATAACTATCGTGAAGTCGATTATATTTAATCGAAAACTTAATCGAGTGATGCAATAAGTTATTGAACATGAATAGGGTAAATCGTGTGCCCGCAGTTTATCGTTAGGTACCAGAATTTCGATAAAATCCCGTCAAGTCATTGAATCAAACCAAAACACTGAGTAATTACATCGACCTATTGACCAAGAACGATGATGAGATCCCAAGACACATCACATGGCACAGTGACAAGCAAAACGGGTTTACATTACACAATAATATGCAATAACCCGAGAGGTTAAGTACCATTTTGATCATTATAAACAAATTTTACTACAGGACCAACTCTGAAATCGCCTAAACAAATCGGTTATTCCATAGAAAATGTCCAACAGCTGATTTTTTTTTTCGTTTTTAGGTTTAGTCCTATAGTAAAAATTGGTTATAATAACGAATACTACGATCCCTTTTCGGCTTAGCATACCCTTTCCATCAGCATTTCATAGCAGTTATAACAGAAGTGTGATAATATGTAACGCATTGAATAATTAGACCGAGGATCGTATTTGTCTGCCATAAAATCGAGTTTTTATCCCACATGGGATTACAACTATTCTGCCAATTGAGATACTATGCCGGTCAGTCATTACAAATATGACAGTACTAAAACTTTAATCCTCCCACAGCTGAGATATAGGTTTACCCTCGAAGGGTGATTAGGCCATATTCCACCACGCTGGCCAAGTGCCGATTAGTGGATTCACATATACCATTTAGTACATCATGACAGTTATCGAGATAATCTCCAACGGCCTAGAATGTCCCCCTTGATCACTCCATAGCCCACGATCAAGGTCCCACCTCACCTGATCAAGGTCCTACCTCACCTGATCAAGGTCCCACCTCACCTAATCAAGGTCCCACCTCGCCTGATCATGGTCCCACGTCGCCTGATCAAGGTCCCACCTCGCCTGATCAAGGTCCCACCTCGCCTGATCAAGGTCCCACCTCACCTGATCAAGGTCCCACCTTACCTGATCAAGGTCCCACCTCACCTGATCAAGGTCCCACCTCACTTGATCAAGGTCCCACCTCACCTAATCAAAGTCCCACCTCGCCTGATCAAAGTCCCACCTCACCTGATCAAGGTCCCACCTCACCTGCTCAAGGTTCCACCTCACCTGCTCAAGGTCCCACCTCACCTGCTCAAGGTCCCACCTCACCTGCTCAAGGTTGTCCTGCGGCAGAGAAGCGTCGTCCCCGTAGAGGGTGAGCGCCTCGTAGAGCCGCGCGGCGGCGCAGCGCCGCACGTAGCGGTCCGCGTAGCACAGGTACACCACCAGCTGACCGAGAGACTTGCTGGATACGGTACCGCCCACCTGGACGAAAATTATACTTTGTAGCGGCAGGGAAGGCATTTTAAAACTTTACTTGTCGTCAAAAGAACTTGTTTTTTTCTTTAATAGATACGTTATTGCAGGAACAAAGCTTTTTTATCTGGAATAGGCAGCAATATTAGTTTAAATGTATTTCTAGTGTATTTCCGCCTTCAAATCTCGTCGAGTATAATCATGAATTTTCGGTATTTACAATTTGTTTTGTAAAAAACTTTAATAACAATATTGTAATTTCAAATGCGTTGTAATTTGTTTATTAAATAATAACATTATTGTTATTAAAGATATTATTTTTGTACAAAATAAATTAAAAATACCAAAAATTCTTGACTATACCCAAAGACATTTGAAGGCGGAAATACACTAGAAATTCATTTGAAAACAGTTATTTGAAGATGAACTTCCGCGAAGCAACGCCTAATTAATTAAATTAATATTACAGCGTTTAGTTATTGGTTCTATTATAGATATTCTATTTCACGATGAAGGTTTGGTCTTGTTAACCGACTTCAATAAAGGAGGAGGTTATCAATTCGTCTGTATGTTTTTTTTTTTTTATGTTTGTTACCTCATAACTTTTGACTGGGTGAATCGATTTTGATGATTCTTTTTTTATTAGATCCCATTTGGTCCCATTTCAATTTAGTCCAGTTCTGATAATGGTATCCATGAGAAAACCATATAAGTCTTAAATTTGCATTAAGTACGTGCGCGACAAATAGATGAATAACTCAATAGTCGGTCTTTTGAAGTCGGTTTTTGTTTTTTGTTTTGTAAAAATAATGTTCTTGTTTGTTGTTAGCCGTGCACATGCACATTGAGTTACAAACGGTACTTTGTGCTGACATCTTGCGCGGGCACAAGAACACTAGTGCCTTCGACCGCGTCGCGATCGTGACTCGCGCTCCCGAGGTTACGCACACTAACTCAATGTGCATGTGCACGGCTAACAACAAACAAGACCAAACCTTCATCGTGAAATAGAATATCTGTACCCACCTGGATCAATTGGCAAAGCACGTTGATAGAGTCTAACAATTTGTAGATGTTCTTTCCGCCTCTCAGTTCCAGTTGTAAATACTTGTACACGTCTTTCGCAAACGTCGACTCTGGATCGTTTAGTATAGGCGATATTGCACCTGAAACAACTATTGTGTTAGAGAACGAACCAAATACGACTCTAAACTAACGATACTAAAGGAAGTTTTTCAACATTCCTATTGCTTTCTTAAATTGGCGAAATTCCGCATTACGACGTGGACGCAAGTCAAATGAGTACTCAAACGGAATGCTAATTTATTGCTAGGTGGTTGAGATAAATTAATCGCGTGTGAGCGAAACAATTTCGCAGTCTGTAGTTCTGTTTCCGTTCTGTGTTAAATTCCAGTCTAATGTAACATCAGACTAGAATTATTGGAAAAACTAATAAGTGGGAAATATATTGTTATATTCGGGCTTATGTGTTAAGTTTTTTTTAAGATGTCTTACGATTCTTAGACGCAATTTAACCAAGTATAACCTAAAAGGAAAATTTCAAATCTACTCTTACCGGAACTAAACAGCCTGTCCAAAAAGTTCAACATCGGCCCGGTGATACGCTTCACATGCAAGTTGTCTGCAAATACTTGTATGATAGTGTCGCATATCGCCTTCATTAACCCGGGATCCGACTCGAGCGAGTTTAGGTATGCGTATAACGCTTGCGTCGTGTGTTTTACCTGCCGATAAGAAAATTACGTTTAGTATTATTCTCGCTAGTGGATATTTGTATAGGGATGTCAACCTCAAAAAAAAAATCAAATAAAAAAAAAAAGAACACAAAAACCACTAAGATCACCGAATGTGTTCGAAACTGGTCGAAATAGCCGACGCAATAGTGTAAGCCTTCCAGTTTTAATTATAACAAAATGATCCTCCTTGGTGATCGAAGGTCTGAGCTCGACCTCTTCGGAGAGTATAGAATGTTCGACATTATGGGGTCGCTAAAAACTTACCAAGCTCTCCGTCAGCTCTCCAGCGCTCACCACCAGCCCAGTGATCACGCTGTACCGGTACTCGTCATACTGCAGCAGCTGCACAAATCTCGGCATCGTGTGTCCGGGGAACAGCCAAAGAACCACGTTGGAGTTTTCGCTCGTGGCTCCTTGTTCGGGGATGTCGTCCTCGTTGGTGGTCGGAAGTCTGAGCTCGACCTCCTCGGAGGGGAATATCCGTTTGAGGGCGTCGTGTTGGGGAATGTTTGTGATCATGGGTTCGCTGGAAAGTTACAATCTTGTGAGCGACGATTTTAAATTAAATTTGTCGTTTTTTTGGATTCTGAATGTTTCGGGGAAGAACCCTTAAGACGAGACTTCGGTGTCTGTATGTATGTATGTCACAGCCAATTTTTTCAATTGGTTAAAAAAGTCCTGTATTACTATAGTAATACAGGACTTTTTTTACTCACAGCCATACTTTAGCTTAATTTTTAGACAAGTTTACCATAAACAGATACGTTTATTCATGTTCATGTCGATCATCGATGTTCAGATACGAACGATATACTCACTTATAGATCATAGAGATGAATATCCGTCCGGCATGCGCCCTCGTCCGGTCTATTTTCTCGACGGCTTGTTGCGCGACGCCGCACATGACGTCACGCACGGTGGCCGCCGAGTTGAGCTGCGGCGCCTCCACGGCGCACTGGCGGCAGATGGACAGCAGCCCTGGGGGAAGGTAATAGGTCATTTGGAGTGCTGTTATTATAGGACTAGTGAGATTGTGGCCAAACGCATTCATATATATTAGTTGGTTGTAAAAAAAAGTGCAGGTCATTCGGTGTTAGGGACTTCTTTTATTATGAGACTAGAATTTATGGCTCCGTACAACGTCTTCGTAAAACCAACTTTGTACAAAACTGATGTTTCGGTTGGTCGATTTGTCGGTTGTTCTTTTTGAGTTTTTTTTCGTACTTCACTTTAGGATTCAAGCGAACAAAATGAAAAAGTAGATTCAGAAAACAAGCCATTTTAGCAGATACGTTTAGCTAGCTCGAGCCCAGGGCGAGGTCGGATTTCAAGTCCAGGCTAAAATGGGTTTTGTGCATGGGTTATACACTCGACTTCTTACTTAAATTAAAAGTAATTAAAAACAAAACAAAAAAAAATCTGTTGTTATTTTACTGCACGCCCAGATAATCAGCTTATTATAAAAGAACCTATCCAAGTACGTGTACTCACCGATCATGCTGGCCTCCCGCACCCACGCCCCCACGTCCCCCCGCATGTCCACGGTGTACTCCCCCAGACACTCCCGCAGCGCGCCCCGCACGGCCTCCAGGTAGGGCTCCACCCCCCCCGCCACCCCCCGCGTGAGACACACGTCCGTGAGCCCCACGACCGCATCGCGCCGCGCCTCGGCCCACTTCTGCGTGCCGGGACTCACTTTGGTGCACTCGATTAGGGCGGGGATTATCGTCGCTAAGTGCTCGGTTAGGACGAATTTTGGTAGCAGCCCTATGGGATTAAACAAACTACTTATTACCCAAGAAATGAAATCAAGTAATACAAGAACATTTAAACACATTAACAAATTTTAAACGGTTGAAGTTATCGACGTGTTACTATGAAAACTACTTGTTACTGTGAAAACAAACGTGGTTTTGACACATTGTTTTAAAACACATTAGTAAATTAGCAAGTATAATAATCTAGTTTCACTCGCGTGGACAATTTCACGAGAACTGTATGTCCTAGCCCTAGCGCTACCGATCTTGACAAGTTTAGCAAGAAACCATCATGGGAGAGAAATAATATTTTTATTTAAATTCCATGCGAGAAATTAGAAAACTGCACATGAAATCGCATGTCACATATAGGTTTATAAGTTAATGTTCCGCTCAAGAAAAGAGTAATATTTTTTAAACACTCACCTACAGCCCTAGCATGCCCCATGCGCAGCACGAGTCCATTGACCCCGGTATTGGCCAGCTGATCGCAGTACTTCTCAACCAGTTCAGCCCGTTTCTGCTTAGAAGCGTCGTCGCACAAGTACTGCTCGAACACCAGCGGTAGAGCGACGATCGCCTTCTCGCGGATGCTTTGGACTTCGTGCGAGAGGCATTCCTCTATGAGACTCAGCCATTCGTCTGCAAGGAAATATGATAGCGTATAGCTTGATGACTTGTCCACCTCATATCCAAAACTTAATTGCAGTTATAGTCGTCACAGAATAAGAGGCCCGTTTTGACACTTGAGAAAGACCGTAGAATGTAACTTGGAACGCTTTTCGCGCATACTTTATGGTATGTCAAATTATAACGAAACTCTAAAAAACAGATACGTTCTCAGTCTTCTTTTTTCAAATATTAGTGTTGGAACTTGTAACCAATTAATTATTGAATTGACTATAGCTCAACTGACGATTTTGGCATTATCCGAAGAAAATTATTGAATGAAGATTCAATCACTTTCGTTTTTTCTTGTTTTTTACAGAATGAATGTTATTGTAACTAAAAATATTAAATTAAAGACAAATTGACCTCTCGCACCATTTCGTATCATTTCAATATACCTATAATATTCAAGTTTAAGTTAAATTTTCGAATCGTAACCTTTATCCAATGTACTTTACAATACAAAATCAAATCGATCAAATACTCATACAATTTGAATTGATATATCGTATTATTTTATATTGAGTACCGAGTCGTATGGTTACATCACTAGTTACGTCGCAATGACAAACGTCAAAACGGGCCTCTTTTGTGACGACTATAATAGCTCAACGTTGATTAAAAATACTCCGCCTGCCAATAGAATGTTAATATCGATGTTGTGACATTTCCATCCAACATCTTTACTAAAAGTTCATTGACTTCCGACAAAACGTATGGAACAGCTGGTTTTTATTATTATTTTAGGGTTGGTCTCATAGTAAAAGTTGGTCATATTGACGAGGGCAATGATATCGTAGAATATGCCCATCGTTTAAAAACACTTCATATGGTCAGAACTGTCAGAAGCTTCCTCCAGTCACCTACAGCTTCCCCCCGCACCTTCGCCGTAGACCCAAACTGGTACTACTCGACCCACCAGGTTGGACATCTTGAATATCATCTAGCTATATTCCCCTTCACTCAACGATAGCCTCCTCCCCGCACTTTCGCCGCAGCACGCCTGCCTCATCAGCTGGCCCCCGAGCCCCCAGAACTGCAGCCACCAAACCAGCTCAGACACCTTGAATATATTCTAGTTACATGCATCTCCTACTCACCGACAGCCTCCCCCCGCACCTTCGCCCCGGCCCGACTTAATGCCGCGATACACAAGCAGTACGCCTGCCTCATCAGCTCGCCCCCAAGCCCCTGGAACTGCTACCACCAGCTCAGCCACCTTGATTGTCATCTAGCTATATGCTCCATGGTTCCCTTCCCCCCTCCTCACCGACAGCCTCCCCCCGCACCTTCGCCCCGGCCCGACTTAGTGCCACGATGCACTGGCAGCACGCCTGCCTCATCAGTTCCCTCAAAACCCCCGGAACTACTACCACCGGCGCAGACACTTTCTCAAAATAATCTAGTTAAATGCTCCATGGTTTCCCCTCCCCCCTCCTCACCGACAGCCTCCCCCCGCACCTTCGCCCCGGCCCGACTCAGCGCCGCGATGCACTGGCAGCACGCCTGCCTCATGAGCTCGCCCCCGAGCCCCCGGAACTGCTGCCGCGCGCGCAGACGCCCCACTAACTCGCGTACTGCCGCTGACACCTTCTCCGATATCAGCGAGTCGGCTTTCGTCCCTGAAACGATCACCATAAGGTCTAAAGTGTTTTGCGTAAGTCACCAGAAGGCCTAGCATAAATGTTGACGTAAAATACGTAGCGAGTATCGATAGAAAAATATATGCAAAAAAGGACAACGCGATGCGTGCCCTTGAGCTCACGGTTGCATGATACAATGCTGTCATATTTTGTAAGATCAGCCACGTACATGTAACTATTCGTCGTAAATCAACTAGTTAGGGCGATGAGGGCTTGCCTTAGGCTGCATACACCCTAATAACATTCGAAACAATATCGCTGTAATAACTACAGGTCCACTTACCGTCGGGTAGGTCGGTTTGAGACAGCGCATGGATGGCTTCACCAATAGCGAGTATGGCTCCGTGTCTCACGTTCAGATCTATGGATTCGGTTTTCTCGACTAGCTTTTGCAAAACCTCCGTCGCAACGTACTCTGGAATCTGGAGACAAAATTATATTGGAATGACCCATCGGTGCCTTCATTCACATGTACACTATTATAAATAGGAAAGGTTTGTATTTTTGTAATGAACAAACTCAAAAACTACTCGACCGATTTAAAAAAAATATTTCACCAATATAAAGCTACATTATTAGTGAGTAACATAGACTGTTTTATACCCGTGCGATACCGGGGCAGGTCGCTAGTTAATTATACCGTCAGATAAACCTAGAGAAAAGATGGTTTCGACTGCATTCGATTTAGGTAAAATCAAGAACTCCTCTACTTTGACGCGTGCACTCACAAACTCTAGTGCCGCAAATAGAGGATTAATATTATGTCAATGTGTGCGTTTTGTGTACATAAGCGCGTGTACGAAAGTAGTTTTTGGGTTCACCCAAATCTAAGGCAGTGCTCCATCATTCTCAATACGCTAATCTGGTATACCATGCAGTTCACAAGTTAAACAATAAAACTTACTTCGGGCATATTTGAACCTGAGCCGAGCAATACAACTGGCGTAGAATTGTAATAAAAGATACATAAAACTGTATAAATAAAAAAAAATATAAAAATACTTAAAAATAACTAAAAAATAACTATTCTACGACCTTAGCCTACGACTCGGAAATGATCATGTCACCAAATGACATCACTCACCTTCTGATTTCAAAAAACTCTACCAGCCAGTTGCAAAAATGCTAGAGGTTAAGTTTTGCTGTGGAGCTGAGGTTTTAAGCTATTAAAAAAGAGGCTCTGAGTTCTTTGTTCATGGGTTATTATGTGTCTGACCCGCGATAATTTTAACCCACGACGCAAAAAGTTATAAGTTATGTGGATCTGTGTGTTTGTCTGTAGCATCGTAGTTCCGTAACGGCTAAACCGATTTCGATTTAGTAGATTCAGAGTTGCACCATCCGGACCATGTATAATAAAGGAATCACGCCAATCAAATAACCTACACGACGAGGTAGCAAAATAAAAAAACCTAGTGCCATTCATCTAAACAAAATTCTTTGTTAACTTCCTATTAAATTATTAATAACTTCCTTTCTATAAGGGTCTGGGTGTTAAGACAATTATTGTTTAAAAATATATTGTAATACAGAAATACTATTATTATTATTACAGAAATACTATTATTACCTACTAATATTATAAACGCAAAAGTCTGTAAGAATGTTTGTTCCTCTTTCACGCAAAAACGGCTGAACGGATTTACATGAAATTTGGAATGAAGGTTGTTTATGGTTTGGATTAACATATATGCTACTTTTTATCCCGAAAACTCGGGTGGAACCGCGGGGCGCAGCTAGTAAACCAATAAAGAACGAAACCGTCCCATACCAGTCTCGTCAGCTTGTTGAGTGCCTTAGCAGCCAGCTCCCGTATAGCACAGTCCCAGTGGTCCACCTTCAGGTCCGCTAAGTGGTCCACCAGCGGGCGCGCGTACACCTCGTGCGCCGCCACCGCGGGCGCCGTCAGGAGGTAGGCGGCGGGGCGCGGGCCCACGGACTGGAAGTCGGCGGCCGTGAGCACCTCGATGCCGTGCGGGAACATGCCGTGGCGGCCCACGTTCTCTTGGAAGGCGGCTGAGGCGGCGCGACGGCAGTTGATCTAAGGAGAAAAAATTCTAAGCAGAGGCGACAGAGATAGCATACACGGAGTCCCCTTGCCCAAGTCGCAATTCTACGATAGCAAACGCTGTATAAAATTAAGACAATCTATGGGAATGACATTAGAAATATTATTCTCATACATTTCCCCACTTTTCTACAGCGTTTCGATTATGGAATTGAAACTTGGGTAGGGGAGACGTTTAGACATATGATGTTGGGGCGCTGTAAGTAACTTTGAAACTGATTTATTTATTAGAAAAACACTGGTAAAATTCCAAAAAAATATCAAGAAACTTCGGTCTGTAACGATTAAATATAACCAATAAATATACTCTCTTCTACACAAGCTCACCTCTCTATCGAAGCACGCAGTGGCAATAAGCGCAAAAGCCAGCTTATTCGCGTGGGGCGCTAAAGCGGCTGCATCGTAAGCCCTAGCGAAGGCCCAGGCGGCGTGGCAGGCCGAGTCCCTGGCCGCGCGGCCGCCGCTGCCGGCGCCGTACGTCGCGCGCGGCTCGTCGCGGCTCAGCGCCGACACGATGCCCGCGATACCACGCTCCACCTGGTGCGGTGACAGCAGGCCGCGGCGAGCTACGAAAAATAATAGAAGGTGTAAAATAGTAGATTGTACGAGTACGAGGGCATGAAACAAACCATTTTATCAGAGACGTTTAGCTAGCTTGAGTCGAAGGCGAGGGCGGATATTAAGTCGAGAATAAAACGGGTTTTATGCCCGACTTATGCACTCGACTTTAAACTTCGATTGCGAGGAAATTAATGTAATTTCAATTTAAATTTTAAAAGACTACGATCTATGGGTAATATATTTTTAAAGACGCGAGGAAATTACTTACATGGAATAGGAATAAAAACAAGAACTCCTTTTTTCAAACACTCTGAACAAAAATAAATTACTTTAATGCTCTAGCGGGCCGGCAGCCGCGCCCCGATGCGGCCGGCTCCTTTAGCGGCCGACCAGCGGACTACTGTGTCATTATCACGCAACGCGCACAGCTCTGTGTAACCCTATGATACCTAGTTCAGCGAGCGCCATGCCGCAATACCTGTCTCCCTCGCTCACCTAGTTCCGCGAGCGCCATGCCGCCCGTCTCCCTCGCTCACCTAGTTCCGCGAGCGCCATGCCGCCCGTCTCCCTCGCTCACCTAGTTCCGCGAGCGCCATGCCGCCTTTCTCCCTCGCTCACCTAGTTCCGCGAGCGTCATGCCACCCGTCTCCCTCGCTCACCTAGTTCCGCGAGCGCCATGCCGCCCGTTTCCCTCGCTCACCTAGTTCCGCGAGCGCCATGCCGCCTGTCTCCCTCGCTCACCTAGTTCCGCGAGCGCCATGCCGCCTTTCTTCCTCGCTCACCTAGTTCCGCGAGCGCCATGCCGCCCGTCTCCCTCGCTCACCTAGTTCCGCGAGCGCCATGCCGCCTTTCTCCCTCGCTCACCTAGTTCCGCGAGCGCCATGCCACCCGTCTCCCTCGCTCACCTAGTTCCGCGAGCGCCATGCCGCCCGTCTCCCTCGCTCACCTAGTTCCGCGAGCGCCATGCCGCCCGTCTCCCTCGCTCACCTAGTTCCGCGAGCGCCATGCCGCCCGTCTCCCTCGCTCACCTAGTTCCGCGAGCGCCATGCCGCCCGTCTCCCTCGCTCACCTAGTTCCGCGAGCGCCATGCCGCCCGTCTCCCTCGCTCACCTAGTTCCGCGAGCGCCATGCAGCCCCCGTGCCAGGCCGTCTCCCGCTCGTTCTCCGCGAACAGCCCGAGCACACACTCGCACACGTCGGCGGCGGCGCCGGCCGGCAGCCGCGCCCCGATGCGGCCGGCTCCTTTAGCGGCCGACCAGCGGACTACCGTGTCGTCATCGCGGAGCGAGCATAGCAACAGCTCCACTACTTCCTCCACCTGGAAAGAAGACGAAAATCAGGCACTATGCACAATAGCTGCTATGTCTTAAAATGCGGGTAGCTCCGAGAAACGCAGTCTGGTGTCATCCAGGCCAAAATGATTTGCGCTCAGTTATTTATCAGCTCAGAATCTAGGGGAACAGAGTAGCGTTTGCATGTTTGTATATTTATCCGACGATAACTTAACAATGGTTATTTTGAACTTCATGCAGTTTTGCAGATGTTTTAACTATTGAATTCGAAAGTCCAAAATTAGTTGAGGAGTTGTAGAAGTTCCTTATTTGGATTTAATACAATAAGAAAATTCTACCCTAGCATATCTTTTCAGAAGAACCCTATAGATGCCAATTACTCACTTCCTGTGGAATGTCCTGATCGTCGTCGTCGGGCGGCGAGGCAGGCAGAGGCTCGGTGTCGCCCGCCGCGGCGGCTCCGCTCAGGTTGGTGGCGAGGGAGCGCGAGCCGCGCGTGTAGCGCCACGCCGCCACTCGGGGGCGAAGGAATGTTAGCCCTGTTTGGATCAAAATCGAAAGATAATTAAGTTGCGATTGAATTTATTGCATTTAGAATCCATAATATTATTATTTGTATAATAGACTAACCACACACTACTTTAATATTTTGTATGCAAACATAATAGGTAGTTACTGTTCCGGACTATTTTGCGAGTACACAGCTGAATAGGTCTTGATTCAATAATAAGTAATAGCTGGCTTTTACCTCATTTTGAACTGTGACAAGCTTGGCATCCAGATAGTGGACTACCTAGCTAAGCATGCTGGGCTAGACCTGGCTAATCATGTATTTAATCTTCATCATTGTGAAGACACATAGGATAGCTTTATCTCAAAAACTTCTAGGAAATTGATAAAACACCAAGGTAGAGCACTTGTATGACTGAATAGTATAAAATCAAAATGAATATTATGTTATAAAATGCAGAACAATAAGCTCTAGAAATTCCTTACCAATTCTTTGCACAATCTTAACACCATACTTTCTCACTAACATAGCCTTATGGGTCTGGTATTTTTGATTGGTAACCCATTCTAGCAATTTGGGTGCATACTGCAACAAGTCATCTCGTTTGCCATGTTTTAAGACTGCAGCTACCGCGGCCAGTACTCCATAGCGTATAGTGTCTTCTACTTGTATATTGGAATGTAGTTCACAAGCCCACTCAAAGAATGGCCCCATGTAAAGTTCCTTTACATCTGATCTGAAAAGTTATTGGTAAATAATGTTAAACAACTTTACTTAGCTAGCAATGTTTGTATATTTGTTTTAGTTAAATCTTGCAACTGAATTTTGAACCACTTTCCGATGTGCAATTGAGCTGAAATTTGCTTGTTATACCTGTTTAACTCCAATAATAATGGAATCAAAGCTTGTTCTTAAGATTTTTACAATTAACTTTTTTTGGGATAAAAAGCTTGTAAAGTAATTTAAATACTCATTTTGGAGCTATCTTACCTGATCAAGAATTTAGAAGCAAGATAAGCACTAGCTTCTGCACAAGAGTCCTTGCTCATAGCATAGGTCTTGCAAATGTTGAGAATTCTCTCCATCACTGTCACCTTTTTGTCGGACTCTGCAGTACCTAAAACAATAAGAAATCATGTACTTTTTAGTATTGTGGATCTTTATATTAAGTAGTGGTACAACGGAGCCTTTTATTATCAATTAGCTGTATCCCGCGGTTTTACCCACTTTTTTTTCTTCTAAGCCAGCCCCATATTAGGGTGAACAAAAAATTGTTGAAATCAAGGTCAAGTTGTTTTTGAGTTTCTGTGACACTAAAAAACAGCAGTTGATTTAAGAGAAGAAAATACATCAATATTAATTATTAATGTTTCTGTCATTTGGTTTTGAATTTTATTGCATCATTGAAAAAAAAAACTAAAAACAGTGACTGGAAAATCTTGTCAAAATGTACGATAATTCTTGAATTTAAGTTGTTTATAAAATTTGCCCACCTGGTTGACCTGGAGCGAATCCATCGAGACGACTCATGTGGAATGGAATGATAACCACAATGGACAGCCATAGCAACAGTACAAATCTGCTGCGCCATGTCTCTTTGTCATTTGGGTCTTGAGCCTCGATGTATGTTAATACTGTAAGCAGATCTGAAACCTAAATTAACAAAAGAATTACTTGTAGGCACTTTTTTAAAAGTAGATGGAATAAATTAGCGCAAATAATAATAAAATAATACTTACCTCATGAGGCAGGTGCCTCACAACCACTTTATATCCTCTAACTCTAATAATCTGATACATATAATTAAACACCGCATGCTTGAGTTCAAATGACGACTCTTTGTCTTTGATCAAGCTCAAAAACTTGCCTAAAATCGTTTCTAGATGTGGATCAAGCAAGTGTGGTTGTTCATAGTATTGCTTTAGGATATTGTACAACTTCTCATACTCTACTTCGAATGCTGGCGTGTTATAGATATTTTTCACGTTATCGATCATGTTCAAGACATCTTCGATCTCAGAAAAGTGTTCCAAGGCACATCCCAGGCCAATATTGTCGCAGTCATCATCCCGGTTGTGATCCGAGTCAAGCCCAACCATTTTGTAGAAAGATTAATGTATGATTTGTTTTGTATTCAAGCTTTAAAAGTATAGGTAACCTATAGAGTTTAAATTATTTTAGAAATCATATATTTGCGAATCTAACTTTAAAATAATAGGTATGTAGTCACCGAAAAAAACAAACAAACTTAGATTGACTTTTCTGTTCAGCTTCAGGTGCGAGGTGTGTCACTACTATAATATACAGCCAATAATACAAAGCACAATAACGTACAGTCAATAATTGATGGAATTCTCATTTCGCCGATGTGAAAGTAAAAATAAAAGTGACAACCCTAGGCATCAACGCAAGAGTACCTAGGCTATTAATTTGCCGACCAGCATAAGATGACCTATTGTACTGTGCCTCTAGCTAGTCTTCATGCGTATGCCAATGAACCACAACCGTTCACAGTACCAATAATGTACAATATGATATTTGGCGTCTATTATTTGGCTGTACATTCCTGCTAGCATATTTTATTGGTCTTTACATTATCGTGTAATAGAAAAAAAAGAGAATTTGACATTGACGTTTACTGGGCCTTTGTCATTTGACATTGACATAACGTAGTTTGATTTGGCATTTGACAACTAAAAAATCAATCAATGAAAATGTCATGGATGGAAATGGAGATTTTGTGTGCAGTTTCTTCCTCTCGTATTTATTACTACTAGTAAGAACATTGATCGTTGAAGTAACCACAGTACTTTTCATGAAGTACTTTGCAGCGACAAATGTAAAGATAGTGTAAAAATGAGCACGCGTAAGTATAAAATCATTATTAATCCACTCTGGAGCGAGAACAATCTGGTGACTGACGCCACCTGCCCGGCTATTCTAAGCTATTTGTTATGTTTGTGTTTTGTCGCCTAAAATACCTTTTCTTACATTCTATTTTACGAAGATAAATAGTAACATATATTTATTTATTTTTGTAAAATAAAAGCCGTTAAATAAAAATACTAAACTAAATAAATATCTTTTAAATTAGGTAGTACCTATTCAAATATAGACTAATCTAAACGACCGCTACTTGTAGGAATTGTTCCCAAAGGGCTAGCCCTATTAATAAATACGGCAATGCTTTTCGCCCACCTAATATACCTAGTTTTGTTATTTACAGAAGGGAGGGGGCCGGAGAAGCGGAGGGTGAAACCTGTGGAACCACAGTCCCTTTTGGACTTTGACCTAGGAGAAGGAGAAAGCTCTGATGATTCTGATTTCCGAATTGAAGACCATGCAGAAGAAAGTGATGATTACTCTATAAATACTGATGAAGAGGAAAGAAGTAAGGACTTGCCTTTTTACTTCATTGAATCTGCATTGAATTAAAAACCAAAAATCATGTACAAAGAAAAGCTCATTTTTGGGCCTGTTACACAATAAGCTTACATAGAGTTTACTCTGTCTTTATAATTACTGTCGCACCTGGATTTGTAGTTCATCAATTCCTTCTAGGCAAGCTTGCTCCATAGTAGACCGCATCATTGCTTACCATCAGACGAGATAGAGGTCAAGTGCAAGCCTTTCACTGAATAAAAAAAAGCATAACAATCAAAGTAGACTCATCATCTTTATAAGCTGGATTAGCTTACTTGAGTGTCAATGCATAAGCTAACAAAACCAAGGTATGTAAACAAACCCTTAATTTTTAGGAGCAGCTGCGAAAAGCTCTTCCAATGATGAATCAGGTTCTGATGATGAAACTGTATATAAGAGCTCCAACAAGCTTGGGGAGGAAATATCAATCAATGATGTACTTGCAAAGGCCAAGAGTATGGAGTTCAAGGTAATTATCAATCTTGTCATGCTTAAAATGGTTGAATATTTAAAAATTATTAGATATAATCTAATGCAGGGCTTCCCAAACTGTGTCGTGACGCCCTGGAGCGCCGCGGTTTTATCCCAGGGGAGTCGTGAGGCGATCTACATGGGTTGGCTGTCTGTTAAAAATGTAGATGCTATTTGGAGTGTTTCTGACAAATTGTTACTAGGCTGAACTACAACTAGTAAGTAAATGAATGGCAAGAAGGCCAGGGCGTCGCAAAAATGTGGCAACTTCCCAAGGGCGTCACAGTTATAAGTTTGGGAAGCCCTGATCTAATGGATACAATTTTCAGTATTTAGCTTCTTTAGTTTAATCTTACTGTATTGTAACAGTATTTGCTAACCTTGTATCTGCACTGCTACCAAAACTTCTCTGCAAATTTTGTTATATGTACATACCGGAATGAGGCAAGGCTGTGTCAATGCCTTTCTCAATAAAAAATTAAAATAAATCAATTAAAAAATGTAGACAATTTGCGACGCGAGTGCGGCTGCACACGCCAGGCGCGTAAAACACAACGCGTTTGACTATTAGCCGCACCTAAGGCAAGCGCATGTGATTATTAGCCGCAGTCAAAGTGTTAAAAGAGGTTTTAGTTGCATGTGGTAGGATGTCTAAAGTTTCCTCTAATAAAACAAGCATTACCAAAACTATGTTTGCAGATTCCAGGAGATTTGGCTAATATGCTGATATGCGCTGGCTGCTTGGGATCCAGGAGTGATGACTTCAATGAGATTGTAGAGTGTGATGGGTGTGGAGTTGCAGTACATGAAGGTAGAAACATAAAATAGCAGGAATTTTAACAAGAATTGATATCAATTCTTATAATTCTTACCCTCATCATTTCTTCTATTTATTTTTCTCTTTCTTCATATCTTTCCTACTGGAATCAATGTATTTTAAGTAGGCTTCAAGTCTTCAAAGAAGAATCTTCTATTACTTTATGTATGTATAGAGATCACAGATCATCACAGCTCATAATATTGATTTTGTTGTACGATTTTGTAGCTAATTGGAGACTTTTAACAGTTATGCCATCCTTCTTTCTCATAATAAGATAAAAAGCGACGCAAGTAGTTTTATTCCTGTCAGACTAGAGTTTAGAGAATGGTAAACAGAATCAACATCTTTGTGAAACTTTCAGGTTGTTACGGAGTAGCAGATAACACAAGTGAATCCAGCACAGTGAGTGATGCATCCACAGAGCCCTGGTTTTGTGAGGCGTGCAAGGCCGGCGTCACAGACCCTTATTGCGAACTGTGTCCTAACAAAGGTTTGCTAACTTTTCCTTAAGTACTTACAGCATCTTGTGGATTTCTGTGTGATTTTCAAGTTGTCCTGCAATTTTCTGAAATAAAAAGTATCACATGTCCTTACACACTAGTTCTACATGTCTTTCTTGCACATTGCACAGTACTTGTCCAATTTGATATTGTCACGCAAATGTTTATTAGTATTTTAATAGCTTTCTGTAATAAAATTGACAGTTTTTTTACACATCACTGCCAATTGAAAAAACAATAAATTTAATTTAATAAAAAAAAAATATAATTTGAGATAACACAACTATTGTTAAAATTACTGTGGAATACAATCTCAAAAATAAAAAAATTGAAATAAATTATCGTGCTGTTTTAGGTGGAATTTTTAAAGAAACAGAAGTGGGTGCTTGGGTTCATCTGGTATGTGCTTTGTATGTCCCCGGGGTGGCGTTTTCAGAGGTAAGAATACGAATTAAGAATTTTAGTTTCTCTATTGTTATTTTCCAGACAGTTAACATAGACGCCTACTTATCGCCAGAAAAGTGCGTCTGTAATACGCATAATTGTGTGCTACAGACGCACTTTTCTAGTTTGTTTTTATAGTATGAAGGCGCCTCTTAGTATCGTACACCAAGACACAATTTGGGTCGCTACGTCAACGTAGTTATTAGTAACGTAGCCTTTATTTTTCAACCATGTAAATATTCCATACTAGCTGCACCCGGCGGTTCACACGCTGTTTTTTTTTATTTTTTTACTCTTAAACCTTCCCTGTATTAGAGCGAACAAAACAAAAAAGAATTACTCTAATCGGTCCAGCCGTTCTCGAGTTATAGCCAGACAAACGAACAGCGATTCATTTTTATAAATTAGAAGAAGATAATTTATAAAGTAAATGTCGCTGCAGCGTAGGCCTCTTAAAACAACACTCTTCTCTTTCTCTCGTCTCTTCGTAGTTGGCTCATAGTATGTGGTCGGCAGGTGGAGCGGCTGTCCGGGGTGACGTTGTTCGAGATGGCGTACTCCCGCTGGGGCGCGCGCTCGTGCGCGCTGTGCGCCGACGCGGCGCTGGCGCGCACCGGCGTGTGCGTGGGCTGCGACGCGGGGCTCTGCAAGACATTCTTTCACGTCACTTGGTATGCTATCCTTGCTTCTGTACGTAAAGAAAATCTATATATATAAAAATGAAACCCGTTTTCCTTGGTCACGGCCTCACGCGTGAATGGCTGGACCGATTTCACTAATTCTTTTTTTGTTGTATTTGTTATTATTAGGAGAAGGTTCTTACAGAAAAAAATATTAAGAAAATCTCTCAGAAATATTGAAAAACCCTAAAAACAGCCCTTTTATTTTTCCCATACAAACGTTTTCTAACTAAAACGAGCTTTATTCCTATTGTATAAAGTTCATATTGAATTGCAAGCACTCACTGTTTAAGCAATGTAGGTATGTTCCTAACGTCCAAGAGTCAATTTGCACTTTATTACCTCTGTACAAAGTTCAAATTCAATCATATCTATCAAAACAGTGTGCGTTTTATACTGATAATTTTTACTATAAATTGACAAGTTAGCATCAACAAACTACGGTTGCTATAGTTACGCAATAGCATGAGAATAGAGGTTATAACAAAGAGTTCCTATAATTATTCTCAACACCTTTGGTCACGCCATCACGCGTGAACGACTGGACCGATTTCAATTTACTCTACGTTTATCCCAAAGTCTACCCGTGCGAAGCCGGGACGGGCCGCTAGTATAAGATAAAGATGCGCGGGGCAGTTTCCCGCCAAGCGCATCTCGCTGGCGATACAGCGGGGAAATGCCGCCAGCTTAATAAGCACGTTCGGTAGGGCGGTCGGGATGTGAATTAATGTATTTTTCTTTGTGTTTTGATGACTTGTAAATCTTGTATTGACCTTAATTTTTACAAATAAAAGGTCTAGGTAAAGATAAATAATTATTTGCTTATAACATGAGTGAATAGAAGGTGTTAAAATTACACACATAGTGTCATTTAAAATCACGTTTTGCCTAGTAGGCGTACAAATATGTCGAGAGAATTTCAAATCAGTGGTAGGAATTAGATAACATTACAAACTACCGTTTCAAATGTCAAATAATTACATAGTAACGGCATGTTTGGCTCAGCGGTAATAATATCCGCCTTATAAGCCAGAGGTCCCGGGTTCGATTCCCGGTCGGGCAGCTGTTTGAACGATTAATTTAAATATCTGTTCTGGGTCTGGGTGTTAGTTGTCCTTGTCTTTGTGTATGTTCCATGGCATCCCCAACACAGGAATTTATCCTAGTGGGGAGTTATGAGTGTAAAACGTTATTTATTTATTTATTTTATTTATTAACTAGCGGCCCGTCCCGGCTTCGCACGGGTAGACTTTGGGATAAACGTAGAGTAAATTGAAATCGGTCCAGTCGTTCACGCGTGATGGCGTGACCAAAGGTGTTGAGAATAATTATAGGAACTCTTTGTCATGCTATTGCGTAACTATAGCAACCGTAGTTTGTTGATGCTAACTTGTCAATTTATAGTAAAAATTATCAGTATAAAACGCACACTGTTTTGATAGATTTGATTGAATTTGAACTTTGTACAGAGGTAATAAAGTGCAAATTGACTCTTGGACGTTAGGAACATACCTACATTGCTTAAACAACAGTGAGTGCTTGCAATTCAATATGAACTTTATACAATAGCAATAAAGCTCGTTTTAGTTAGAAAACGTTTGTATGGGAAAAAGAAAAGGGCTGTGTTTTTAGGGTTTTTCAATATTTCTGAGAGATTTTCTTAATATTTTGTTCCGTAAGAACCTTCTCCTAATAATAACAAATACAACAAAAAATGAATTAGTGAAATCGGTCCAGCCATTCACGCGTGAGGCCGTGACCAAGGAAAACGGGTTTCATTTTTATATATATATATAGATAGATAATCTGACTAAGCCTAGTCCGAACGGGCTAAGAGGAACGATTCAGATTGGAGGAACGGGTGTCGAGGGTTAATAATGCTTTTTATTGAAATCCACTTTGTTACGTACAGTGGGCAACGCGAAGGACTCCTAGCTGAGGCGCACTCTGAAGAAGTGGAGCAAGCCGACCCGTTCTACGCTCACTGCCGCCTGCACTCCGATAAGACTTTCATCAAGAAACGCAGGAGGAACTGGCTCGCTTTGCAGCTACGGACTGAGAAAAGGTAACTTTTGCCTAAGCATCACTATAATATATCGAACGGGTCGAACCTGAACAAGATTGGTACAGGAAAAAAAAACAGTTTTTCCGTAGAAAAATGTCAATGACACTCGACGAAATATATAGAACAGCTGATATTTTTACGATTTTAAGTGGTGTACCATGACACATTTTTGGATAAGAATACCCTTCTTGGTAACCCTGGAGTTATCTCTATTGATTATTTTTTACTGCATTCATTAATTATTTTCATTTAAAGTTTTTAGTTTCTTTTCATTACTTTAACAAATATTTACTTGTACTCGTATATTATATAGCCAAAACACAATTTACATAAGTCACAAGTCAAGATTCATTCGTTAAATTAAATTCAGTATAAAAACTATAGGTATTATTTATTCACACATTTTCAAATTGAGGTCTTGCTACGTTTGTATCGATAGACTTCATGCTTGATACCTCATATATCACTGTAATCTTATACATGCAATACAGGGCTATAAGGAAAGGATATGCTAAGCCGAAAAGGGCTCATAGTACTCACCATTATGAACAACTTTTACTGTGGGACCAACCCTGAAATCAAGACATAAATAGCAGCTGTCCCATACAAAAATGTCAATGACACTCGACAAAATGTATGGAACATCTGATATTTTTTCGCGATTTCAGAGTTGGCCTCATACTAAAAGTTGTCCATAATGGTGAGTACTATGAGCCCTTTTCGGCTTAGCACACCCTTTCCTTATAACCTTGTATTGAGTACTCGCTACGTATATTTCGATAGGCTTCATTGTCGAAACCCAGATATCACTGTAAATGGAAAATGGAAATCCAATATCCAATGCACAAGTTTGTAAAATTGTTTTTTCTTTCTTTAGAAAACTAGAATTATTGAATAATCCGAATGCCCAAGAGAAAGCGCGGACTGAACGCAAGCTTATCAAATACAGAAGAAAGTATCAACAACAAAAAGAAAACAGGAACCCGCCGTGGGGTAAGTCATTTAACACGTTTTGAATCAAATTTTTTCAAAGGGAATTTCAACTATAGCCACGCCATTTTAATAGGTCACATTTGACAATTCATCAAAATTCAACAACGTAACCTTGTAACGGCGGGAATAAAATAATATATATTTTTGCGTTTTGTTAGAACTGCGCAATTGGTTAACTTTTTTCAATTACGATTACATGTTTATTGTAGTAATGACCGAAACGAGTTATTTTATGATTTGTTTTTTTAATAAACCATTTTAAACATAATAAACAATAACTTATCTACGGGATAATCTACGATCTCGTAAAGAACTGAACGTTGTTACAATGTTGCGTCTGTTAACCCTTTTTAACACGCTTTTATTAGCTTCACCTGTATGTTTGTATGTTTGTTTGTATGTAACCGACTCCTTTGAGCGCGTTTTTGACCGACTTTAAACGGTCAGATTTCTTTCAAACTTTGTAGATATATCGAGGACCGATGACAATACACTAAACAAAGCGTGTTTTTTAGTTTTTTTAACTATTAATTATTCTTTTTAAACACTAGGGATGTTAGATGTTGCAAGACTAACATTAAGACACATAGGTTTAAAAAAAATCGCGGAGCATAGCTAGTACTAAATAAATTTAGTCGATATCTTTACAACATGTTTGAAATGATTCCTTGTGATGTGCAGTGCCAACTCAGAAGATGGCCCGTATGTTGTATAGCAGTGCTTCAGCAATGAGGAAATTTCAACACAAGGCTGAGTGTATGGGCATCGACATACATACACTGGAGTTCGAGGACGCACAGGTATTTTATTTGTAATGATTTAAAAAATATATATTCTTACCAATTTTATTTTCTTCTGTAATCATAATCAATTTATTGGTAATATAATTTCACCAATATTAGGTACTAATATTCATTACAGGTCAGAACAAAAGTAAAACATAAAATAATACTTAATTATACAATAAATGTAAATATAGTGTAGTTAGCAATCGTGTCAACTTATTGACCTGTTTCACTAAATATAGTCTAAAAATGTCATAATGAAATTACAGTAAATGTCATAATGGAAATCAAATCAATAGTTTTACCGCATACAGATGATAAGACATTATACAGGATGATTGCAAGCTCGATGTAGTAACTTCAAAATAAAATTATGAATGAACAGGTTTATAGGTTTAATTTCGAATGAAAAAAAAAAACAGAAAGCCTAGTCTAATCCAGCCTAATTTAAAAATGGCTAGCAATCTAAACCAAGCCGTTTAGGCGGTAGAAAGCTTAATAAAAATATTATCACACTTACATACATCTGAAAAACAGAGGGGTCGAATCGTCGTCTCGAGTCGAGTCAAAAGAACAAATACATTACCTGTGTAGTTCTAAATATGAAAAGTTAAGGCAAAACGAGCCTACGGCGCTGGCGCGAGGTTCGCGGGGGTTTCTCGCGAAAATTCAGCGCGCGGTCCATTTCGCAACAGCACTCTCGACAGAGCGTCTGAAACCAGTCAAGTTACGCGAAACAACGTCACGACACGCTGCCTCGTCAACGACAGAGTCCAAAAAAAAAAACCAGTGCTACATTTGTCGAAAAAATCGATTTGGCGACAGTTAACGTTTATGTCTAGAGTTCTAGACCTTGTGAAAAAAACGTACTTGATAAGAACCAAAACCTTACCTGCCGTGAGATGCTGCAGCGAGTACTATTTCTCTGTACGTACGACTTACTTTTCTACTAGATTAGATTTATATATTTTGGGTCAGCCCAGCCTAGCCAGCCAGCAATTCTATAATCGAAACTCTATAGAAAATTGAAAAATGTATGGGAATAATATTTCTGTAATAGAAAATAGAATCTATAAAAAGATTGTAGAATCGTCATTCCCATACATTTTCCTACTTTTTTATTTCGTTTCGATTATAGAATTGCAACTGGGCTAGGAGGGGGGGGGGGGGGGCAGGTTAGGTTAGGTTACCCGCCTTCGTGTTTGATTGGTCTCTGCCATGGACATAGACTAAGGCCATGTGTGTGCATAACAGATGGCAGCACTAAAGGACGTCTCGCGGCGCTGGCACGTGCCGCCCGCGTTTTCCGTCGAGTTCGTAGGCTACTACCTCGAGAGGAACACGCGAGTAACTTCTCTGCGCCGCTCTCTGG
Source organism: Alcis repandata (assembly GCA_949125135.1). Lineage (NCBI taxonomy): Eukaryota > Metazoa > Arthropoda > Insecta > Lepidoptera > Geometridae > Alcis > Alcis repandata. Next base: position 10,090,905 of record OX421232.1, read on the forward strand.
AACGACTCACCAAGGAGAATGAGAAGCTACTGGAAGAAGACGAAATTCTCAGGACAGACTATGACGAGGTAAGCTTGGAAAGCGCGAGAGTATATGCAATTGTTTGTTCTAATATGTTACATGTTTATTCGAGAACAATGAATAGTTCCAATAGACTCGTTCCAAATGAATAATTTTCTTACGTTTTGCATTTGTTTTATACGATGGTTCCGCGACTAAGTCCAAGAAAAATAATGAGTAAGAAATAAAAATATAACTAGGAAGGGTTCCGTAGAAATATAATCATCATCGTCTTAGACAGTACACAGTTAGTGCGGATTTTTCAGAGCATTTCGTTCGACTCTTTATAATCTGATCGACTAGATGTCGTTAATTTTTCGATCTCTGTAAGTAGTCAAAACTAAATTTAATCAGTAGTCATGTTGTAAATAGTATAGTACGATACAACTCAGATACCAGGAACCCAGACGAGCGTAGCCATGACTAATAAATTTTAAATGTTAAAAAACATGTGTTATTGTTGTCTCTTGTGTTGTTGTTTTAAATGTTTTACGTGGGCGAAGCCGCGACGAGAAGCTAGTCATCTTTAAAACAGTGGTATACCGACGGCAAAATAAAGATTCTCTAGCACTACGGAACTCTAAAAATAAAAGCTTCGTGGTAACACGTGCGAAGTTACCAAGTACCTACGTAATGAAACCATACGTTTTATTCGCCCTTTTCATTACTCTTTTGTTACAGAGAAGTTATGAAGCAGTAGAAAGTAAATTTTTGCGTATTTTTTCAATTACACTTGAAGTTTTTGCATAAATTTTGTCAAAAATACGTGTGTATATTATGTTTTATGTACTTGTTAGGCGTCAAAACAAAACACTGATGCTTTGGCCGAGTTGAAATGCACCCAGAAAAGCTTACAAAAGATCTACGAGGCCATCATAGCGCTGAGCCCAAAGAAGACCATGCCAGCTATAATGGAGGACAAACCTCTTCTGCCTAAAGTTGTACCCAGATCCACGCCAAAAGTCACGCCACAGCAGTTGCAGAAACGGTATGAAGGCACTTACACTGCACACTCGTTAGATCAAATGAATTGTTATTTACATTAAAAACGAAAATGAAGATTTTTTATTAGATTAAATATTTTATTGTGAAATCAAAGAAATGTATGACACGTTAACTTGAAATGTCTTTTTACACTATACATGATATCATGCTAATATGTAAATTACTTGGGGCATGTTTCAATTATCCTTCAGTTTTATTTGGAAGACCTGAATATTTCTTGAGCTTTCACGAGAATGATCGACAAAAGGCTCGGTTCCATGTTCGTTTGAGGCAGATATACGGCAATAGATACTTTTACTTAGAGCAGTCAAGAAACCTTTGGTTGATTATGATTATGATCTTTGGTTCTATTCATTCTTTAAATACGGCATAATTTATGAACTGTTATCTAATAATAGTCCGTGTCTGCGCTCAACGTAATAATCAATGAAGATATTGTCTATTTCTCAAACATTAATGTTATTTTGGTCCAAAATTGAAGCATGCTCCAACCGCTATGTCCATCAAACCATCTTACATTTCATAAATAACAGTTTGTAAATGGTTTACTGTATAGCGACTTGGCCAGCAGGTCAATGACCGTGCCTACCGCGGCCGCACTTAAGATGGGCGTTGGTTTTCCTCTTAGCGACAACCCGGACGCTCGCCAAGGAAAAGTGTTGTCTACTTCATTAGAAGGTAAGATCATTATTTTCTACTCGATTAAACTGGTATTATATAGAATTAGTCTTATTAGTGATCGGTAAAGCTTGCTGCCACTGGCATAAAAAATTAGGTCGTATGTTCTGTTTGACTCTAGACCAGCTTTTTTGAGTCGGCTTGTTTAATCCTAGGAAACAAAATTTAGAGTCAGTTAGCATCGATTGTCATTAATTATTTTGTGTGGTCAGTAAAAGTCGCTACGAGAGCTAGCGGGCTACTGTAGGCACGAGTAGGAAAGTCGAGGTCAGTCGACATGATGTAACGTATATAAGGGGCGTAAAACTAATTAAGGAAATAAAAACCAATTTAAGATATAGATTGAAGTTATATTTGCACCTCGCATAGACCGAGTATTGGTGGAGAAAATTACATTGAATTTTATGCGTAGTTTCACTGACCGTTTCGTTTCGTTTACGTCGTAAGCCCGCTTAGAGTTTGGGTAGTCTCAAAACTGACACCCGGGTCATAATATGGCGATCTTTTTGTATTAAAGTGCCATTTTTCCTAAAGAAATGTTTTAAGGCCATAGACGCGCCGTCAAATTATTTTGACTTAGTGATTATTGTTGGGCGAATTTTCATGCCACTGGCTTTTTTAAGAAGGAAAACATCGTGAAGAATCCTGCATACGTCCGGAGAAGAAATTCAATGGCGTATGTGAATCCACCGACCGCACTTGGCCAGCGTGGTGTAATAAGTCTTAAACGGTCTTCGAGAGTGGGTAGACCCGGTATGATTAAAGGTTTAGTTTGATTATTGAGCGCTGGCGTGCCCCAAATATTTAGTCACGTGTCACCACCCTCACTCGTGGCATCGTCTCGCCCCGGCTGACTCTCGGTCCCGTTGTAGCGACGTCGCTGAGCGACGGCGGCTCCCCGGTGGCGGGGCGCGAGTGCGCGGCGTGCGGCCGCAGCAGCGAGCGGCACCTCATGGCGGCGTGCGACACGTGCCGCCACCACTACCACCTGCACTGCCTGCAGCCGCCGCTGCAGCGCCCGCCCAAGAAGAGCAAGCTCTACGGCTGGTGGGTACTCCTCGTGGCGGCGCGGCGCCGCGTGCGACACGAGCCGCCACCTATCTAACATGACACAAACCAAAACAAAAAAACAATTTCACTAACAGCAAACTCCATAAATTGTACCATTTGTTTCGCAGGCAATGTTCCGAATGCGACAAAACATCTGACTCTGAGCCGGAAGTCTTAGAAAAGAAAGTTCCGCGCCGCTCTCGCATCCGGTATAGCAAAGACGGCGCAATAATCTCCGGGCCACAGAGCCCGGACCCGTCGCCGCCCAAGCCGGCCGAGAAACCGCACAAAATCGAGAAACCGATCAAAATAGCGACAACGGAAAACCTATCACCGATAAAGGTGACGATCAAACCGTTCGAGTTTAGCAGCGACCACGAAACGGACTTGAAACTGAGGAAAGAAAAGAAGATCAAAAAGAAGAAGGATCACTCGAGCATCGACGGCGATGCTCCTAAGAAGATTCACAAAAGAAGTTTTACATCCCCAGCGCTTACGAACACTCCTCTGATGTCGATCACGCCGATAGTCGCGGACAGTCCTAATGATTCTCACAACGAAAATTCAAACGCGTCGACGAGCACGACGAAACCGGAATTCGTTCCGCAGAATCTTTCTTTCGCGTCTCTTCTCAGTGATAAAGAAAGGGACAGCAAGGCTATCGAGAGCTCAATAGAGAACACGCTGGCTAACCTATCGTCTGATATCGCGACGTATAAAGCGAATAGGAAACGAAGGAAGGAGAAGCACCGCTCGAGATACTCGCCGGATCTGCTGCGCTCGCCTTCCAAGTCGCATAAACATAAAAGGAAGAAAAAGAATCAGGATATGGAAAATCCTGAACCGCATCACCCGAGAATTACTATCAAGGTAGCATTAGAAAAAGGCTCGTTATCTTATTTAAAAAGTTTAGATACACTTGACTCAGATTTTGTAATTTCTTTTCAGATAAAACCCATACCAAAACCGGATGGGTCATTGGACACGCAGATGTTCTATGTCCCCACCGACAGTAACGATGGGCCTCCTCCCTCTGTGATGAAGAAACTCAATAAGGTAAGTTTCTCATTCTTATTCGATGGCTCCTTTATGATGATGCCCTAAAAATAAGTTATAAAAAATTATTGGGTTTTGTACAAACTTTTACTTTTTTAACTTGCAAAGTACGTAACTATGTTTGTTAGAGTGGAATCTTGCAAATAAATTTTGAACCACTTCCCGATGTCCTATTGAGCTGAAATTTAGTATACGTGTGTAACTCCGATGATAATACAATAGAAGCTTGTTTTTAAAAATAATTTTGAAATTAACTTATTATTCTTCTCTATAATCAGTTTTTCTGTTGTAGCAAGCGGAAGAAGCGGCGAAGCAGGCGATACCGTCACCAATAGACATCGCCCGAATACCCACGCCGCTGGAACCGCCCTTGGACACTACTCCTGTAAGATTCACACCATCATATCAATCATGCATCATTCATCTTGCGACGATTGCCCTTATCATTTGACCGTAGTCCTTTCTTTTCTGCAAACTGTGTATCGGTCGCGACTTGAAACTTTGACAGACTTTTATACTCAAAATATTATGTTGCATTTGAAAAACCAAAAAGCGGTTATTCCAAACACGATGAATCCATTTTGTTGTAATTACCACGGGAATCACGTAAATATTAAGTTGTTTACGATTAGTTTCGATCACATTCGGTGATCTTCATCAGGAGAGTTACAAGCGTGACGCGCGTCTCGCCTGGCACAAAATGTTTCAAACCCATGTTAGTTTCCATAGTAAGACCATCCCAGTTTACAAAGTAGCGTTATTACAATTTATAATTCTGTTTTATATAATAATTTCGAGAAACCGCTTTTTTGTTTAAAAATTTGCTTGCGTAAGGCGCGATCCCTGCCCAAGAGATATGTTCGTGATCAGTTGGTCGGAGCTTGAAATCCTGTCTAAACATAGCGAATATTCTATAGATGAATGTATGAAAAATGGGACGCAGGGTGTTAAATAGAAACAGCGTATTTATCGGTTAATTGACAAATTTTTTTATTAGTCAAAAATAGGCTTGAAATTCGAGAATCACACTTAAGATTGTCGTCAAGATTTGCTGATACGAGTTTTTATGTCTAAACTCACTATTTAGTTTATTCATCCCAGCTTCAAAGTTACGAAGTTCGATAATTGAAGGCCAAGGCCATCATTTCGGGCTTGAGACAAGCCAAATTGGCCTATTTAGTGAAACTGGAATCGAACGACGAAAATGTTAGCCAACAGTCCCCCTAGCCAAGTTGTATTTCCATAATAGAAACGCGTAAAGTAGGAAAATGTATGGGAATGACACTTCTATAATCTATTTATAGATTCTATATTCTATGACAGAAATGTCATTCCCATAAATGTTGCTACTTTTCTTTAGCGTTTCTATTTTGGAATTGCAACTTGGCTAAGGGGCTGGGCCTTTAAATTTGTTCATAATTTTTTCCATCAAACCACCATAAATAAGTACCTACGTGTTTTTCGACAGAATTTCAAGATAGGCCTACTGATTTAGTAAATAGCTTTAAATGTTGCGACGTGACAAGTGACACGCTAAACAGACCTCGTATCACGTCACGTCACTCGAATGGGCACGGGCAAAGATCTTTGAAATTATCGATTCAACGCTCAGATCAAGTAGATAGGCAGATAGAGTCCCGCCTTAGATCCAAGTGAAGCCAAAAACTACCCTACTGCCCGTGTATGTATACTTCAAGCACATATGGACGCATAAAAACTACCCGAATCAATCGTCAATCGTCACTTACGTCAGTTGATCAGAAAACGTAGACAAAAAAATAAAATAAATAAAATGCTGATAATTAAATAAAAACAGCAAAACACGTAAAAAGACGTCTGATGGAGTAATTTTCCACGAATACTAATCGTAAATAACATCTCATGGTACACATAAACATCATAATTTTTAGGTTATAATTTCGAATACAAATGTCAAAATGACATTTTGACATTCGGGTAGTTTTTATGCGTCTCTTAAGTGCGTGAAATTTACGTACGGGCAGTAGGGTAGGTTTTGGCTTCACATAGATTTAAGGCGGGACTCTATCTGCCTTTCTACTTGATCTGAGATTCAACATTACATTACAGGCTGTACTGAAATGTAAACATTATTAAATAAACGACCTCCCTCAAAAACTAACTGTATTGCTATGCAGTTGTGACACATTCTTCAAATCAACGTCAACGACTGTAAATAAAAGCTTTCTGCCCGCCAACACTCCACACACATACATAACACACACACATACACACACACACACACACACACACACCTTGTATCTTTTCGGCTAGTCGATGTTGAATTAGTTTTAAAGAGCATGGGGCTTTAGAAAACCGAGCGATATCCTGGCAACTGTCTCAAAATGTAAGTGTATGATGTTTTTGTGCAAGCTTGAACCGATACCGGAACCTAAGCCTATTGAGCTGTCATCCATTCCTCTACCGACCTCCAAACCGAAGGTAACTATAGCAGACTAGGGCGGAGCGCAACCGAGCAGCAATGTAAGTATGGAACTTTGTCGACCGGTAAAGGGAAGTTTGAACTGTGCAAAATCGGAAAAATGATACGATTTGTCCAGAACATAGATAACATTTCACGATTTTGTGTAGACAATAGACTAAATTGCATTTTTTTTCGATTTTATCGAGTTTAAACGCCAGTTTGTCGATTGACAAGGTTTTATACTTGCACTGTTGGCCCGCGTCGCGCGCTGCTGCGACGGTGGTCGGATCTTTGCACTCTTGTAGTTGGAGTACGAATATTTACGTACTTACATCATTTTATATGACACAATATGATGAAACATGATTTTATAATCTAACGGATTTTGTCACGCATTTTTTTTTTTAAATAAAGGCTTAAAATATACCTAAATTAATGCCTAAATTATTAGTACATTTTTTTGCTGAGTAAAAGTTAATGAAATTTGCCGATGTAAGCAAAGTTTGTTACTAAACTGTCTGTGATATTTTATTATTTATTTAATTAAATAACGAAAAAATACGTTGCTATTTCCAATTAATTTTTAATTGTATTTATTAAATTAACTAGCTGACCCGACAGATGTTGTTCTATCTTAACTATGAATATTGTCTTAAATTTTCTGATGCTTCGCTGAACTTCCTTAATTTTTTCTTCCTTAAAAACCTTCTAAAAAGAATTCGCGAAATTGATCCATCCGTTCACGCTTGATGCGATGACCAAGAGAAATAGAGATTCATTTTTACATACAGATTTTGTGATAAGTACGTAAATATTCGCCCTTCCCCTTTAGGGCGTCTTGGTTTTAATCGCACAATAAACCGTAGGACTTATTTCTTCGCCATCACCGCTGCTATCGTGATAGGGCTCTACCGCGGACTCTCAGCCTAAACTGGATCACCCTGGCCTTTGTCTCGCTCTGTCAGCTAGAGAAAAAGTGAGACGTAAGTCAACGAGATACAATTTAGGCTTGCGTTAAGAGTTACGGAGGCTCTGTTTTCAGAACAATTAAAAGCAAAAGCTTATTGTATTCATCATTCTGAAAAACTTTCACTATGAGACTTACTCTGAAAACACGAACAAAAAATATAAGCCGTACCAATTTTTTTCTAGTTATAACTAACTTTGTAAAACAACTTCGCACCGTTTGTTTTTATATTTTTTTTGCAATTTCAAAGTTTGTCATTCAAAATATCTTCTATAATCTCCGCTCTCTCATTATTATTAGCCGCGCTCTCTTTCACACATTTCAACATTTCTTGAAGTTATAATGAAGTTATATTTTTTTTGAAGTTATTAGTTTAGTTATTAGTTAGTTATTAGTTAGTTTAGTTTTTATGAAGTTATAATGAAGTTATATTTAATTATATTGAAGTTATAAGTCAGAGGTCTCGGGTTCGATTTCCGGCCGGGCATATTTTTGAATGATGAATTTAAATACATATCTGTTCTGGGTCTGGGTGTTAGTTGTGCTTGTCTTTGTGAGTGTTCCAACGCATCCCCGACACAGGATATCCTAGTTGAGAGCTATGAGTGTGAAACGCTTATTTTTTATTTATTACTAGCTGCACCCGACGGTTTCACCCGCAGTTTTTTTTATTTTCAAATCGGTCCAGTTGTTCTCGAGTTTTAGCCAGACAAACGAACATCAATTCATTTTTATATAAGATTATAAAAATCGCAATTAGTCACATAAGTACACACTCAGAAAGGTACAAAAGTGTGGGTCTCAATGTATTATTGTTTCGCGACAGAGAGGCCGGGAGTCCCGGGCGGCGCGCGGCTCGAGCGCTGGAGGCGCCGCCATACAAAACACCAAGCTGACTCCTATGACCCTATGCGACGTGTGCCAACAAGACGGGGACAACACTAACCTTGTGCGGTAAGTGCATGCAACAACAAAGTAATTAACATAAATAAGTACTAGGAACGTAACATGGTAACCAAGATAAATCAAAAGAAAAGGAGAGCGTCTTTAGATGGGAGGACGATATTCGGAATGAGATATGTTATTAAAAATAACCATTTATTGCATCGTCAACGGAGTTACACTGGTATACCAAATTTGAGTTACAAAAGACGTCAGAAAAGCTTCCAAGATTTGACCTACCTTATAAAGTATCTACCTTAGTAATTGACAACATTTCATATTTCACAAGGCTATGAAATTCCAAAACCATTTCGAGATATTGCGATGCTCATCATTTTACTTATTTTTCCAATTTTTTTTGTGCAATAACTTTAATAAAATTAAATAAAAACTCTCAACCAAGCAGTTTTCGAACCTATGAGAAAATTACAGTTGCCAAAAGAAAAAAAAAATATATACGGCAGTTGACACTGACATTACGTTTCGCTTTGGTTTGTTTTGTCTGTCAATGTCAGTGATACGATTAGCATTTAGCAGGTTGCAGACGAAGATTTTTATTGAAGATTGAAGTATTGTTATTTTAAATTTTTCACTTTAAACTTTCAGCGTCACCACATTTTTTTCAGATTTGCCAAATGCCAATGAACAGTGACAGCTAAGCTAGAACTTGACGTTGACAGCTACAAATGTATTTTTTTTCGAATGTGACTTCAGTACCGTTACTCATAACACCGAACTGCTGCAGTTACGTCCTTTTAGAATAAGCTCATTTTCAAAAATTAATTTTGCGAAAAATATAGGTCAGATTGGAAAAATAAAAAATATGTATAAGGTATTTTACAATATTCTTTCAGAAAAAAAAATTAAAATAGTAACATAAAAAATTTGAAATGTTGTCAATTATAACTAATGGCATAAAAAAGGTTTGTAAGCGTTTGTTTTGTATAGGTGTGACGAGTGCGCCCGGCGCTACCACTTCAAGTGCTTGGAGCCGCCGCTCAGCAAGAACCCCAAGAAGCGCGGCTACTCGTGGCACTGCGCCGACTGCGACCCTACGGTGAGACATTCATCTTACTAATATATACTATACTGCCCTCATAAGCCCAACAGAGGTATCTAAAAAAAAAAGACGTGTGGCAATCGGGGACTGCCGCGGTAAAGCTATTGCATAGCATTTTTTAACTTATGCAATTATAATTTTTTTTTTGTATAAATATTGCAAGGCCTATTTTTCAAAAAAGTATCCAAATGAATTTCTGTAATAATTATCAATGATTTTCAAAATAAATTTTGAAAATCATTGATAATTATTACAGAAATCTTATGAGGCAAATATACTCGTAAATATTTGCATCAAAGGTGATGTCTTGAAGAGAAAAAAATATACTAGGTACTTCGAATTTAACGTTCATTATTTTTTTAAATATTTTTTTACATTTTGTTTGCTACGTTTATTTATATGGAGTTCTAGACGGCTTCTTTGCATCAATTGTGCATGATGTAATAATTTTTAAACACAGCGGTATTTACAGTTTTTTCAGATAAAATTATTTCAAGTAACGAGCAGGACTTCGAGGAATCAAAACATTTTTAGATATTTACTTACATATGAATAATATTTTTTGCAGGATATGGAGGACAACAACAATTGAAGTATCGCCATAAGTATTTTTACAAACAATAAATCTCAAAAGGAACTATGCAAGTAATCTGTAAAGGTTTAGTATATTTTATGTCTATGAATTATTTGGTGTTAAAGTAAATAAGATATATAGGTAGGTACTTATTGTTATAAATAATTGTTTAGCATTTTAAAAATAACTACTTCTGTATTTTCATTTTTAAATAATTCGCATTTTGTATTTGTTAAGCTTTTATCGTGGACTACCGTGCGTAGAACTTAATTATTTATGTGAATTGACAATGAAATAAATAAATCAATACGTTACGAATAAACTTTGAGTTTTATTTCGTTTTCTAAGATTTAATTAAAACGTACTTAGCCACTGTCTGCCGATTTATATAATGTACTAGCTGACTCGACAGACGTTGTCCTGTCTTAACGATGACTATTTAAATTGATAAAAAAAAGCCATTGCGTCAATTCTATGTCAAATGTCAAAAGTTACAATAAAAAAAGTTTACATTGTCCAAAGCGCTAAAGTTAAATTATGGTTTAAGTATTTTTAAATTTTCTAATTTTTCATGTTTTTTACTATAAATTGAGATGTGAGCTATCCTATCTCCCAACCAGCAAAAGGTGGTTCTATAAAAGACCATAGAACGTTTCCTTAAAACCAATGGGTGGTGAAATAAAGGGCCTAAGAAGGTGCACCTACAAAGAAAGTGGCGCAATTATATCTCCATTCGGCTCTAAAGTGGAACTATAGCGGCATCAAACATCATAATTTTGGCTTATACGGTTGATGTAACAGTAACGCAATCTCCATTTGGTGATATACAAGCCACTACAACACTTCTAAAGTACCTTTTTGTACTGTAAAAGAGTTTATGATTCCATTACTACACTATTAATTTATCATTCACTCGTTTTTCATTCGTTCACGCGTTAGTTCACACAGCTGGAGTGTTTTTTAGAAAATAAATAATAAAAGAAGAATACGAGGATATCCTGGTAAGTTAGAATTTATTTTGTAATTAAATTATTCGACTCTTACGTGTGTAATGATGTGTGGGAAGGTTATTTTACTGAGAAAGCATACGTGATATTACGAGAATATTTTAATGCCCTCTTCGAATTATTGAGATTTTATTAAAACAATTACGAATTTAACGTCATAAATATACTTTTGGCGTCCTGAAGTCCACTACAGCACTCGTCATTATAGACCACAGCCACCATTACATGAAATTAGGGATCCGTTTGTGCTTGTTCTAGTGCCATACATAAATGCAATATGTTTTTTATTCAATTAAAAAAATAAGCCTTTGTTAAATAAGTCTTTGATAAGATCAGATTTCTTAAGGCATCAGGTATTTTCCGTTATAGATTACTGGGATACTTACTTTGTCAATATTGTGTTTTTTTTCTTTTTCAGTGCATTGCTAAGCAAAATGGTTGTCATTATAGATATTGAAAGGCCATTTGCAAGTAGTTGTTTCATTTCATCTACAAACAATCTTAGGTAACTATCTAAATCCGATGGTTTGTCAGTGCCTGAATAAATTCCAATTACAATGGGTCGCAGCTTTGGTATTTCATGAACGTTGCACAAAATTGGCCATAGCTGTAATTTTGAACTTTTAAAAGCAGGCAGCCCGTCTATATTTATATTGAGTGAAATTATAGATAAACTACTATCAATAATTTGTAGATAGCACTTCAAAGTTTTTGTCAAGCCGTTATGCCAATACCGTCCTTTTCCCACGGGATGAGTAGTGACAGATTTTTCTGTGTTTAAAAGCGTCCTTGGATCTGATGGCAATATATTTGGTATTCGATCATTTATTAGAACAATTAAACTTTTAATCGCATCATGCGATATATTATAATTAACGGCCCAATTTTTCAAACCATCTCGCAGTTGCCGATTTTTGTCATCTGTTGAAGAATCACTCCTAGAATCACTGTCCACATTCGAATGTTTCTCTAGTTCTTCGTAAGCAAAAAATGTATTTGGTACGGAACCACTTTGTACAACTTGGTCTCTAACTTGGCTTTGACTAGAAGGGATTTGAATACTGGACGAAGAAACTGTATCCTTGTATTGTCTTTTTACTTCTCGTCTATAAGTCCCACTGCGTTTAAATCTTTTCCAGGCTTCAAAATCCATTTTTATTTATTTATAAAAAAAAGGTGTTTCATTAGTTACGCTAACTAAAAATGGCGATTAAGTATAAAAGAGTGATAGAAATGCCTTTACAAAACTGAATTATCGTTTAAAAGTAATTAACGTACCTTCATATACCGTATTTATGTTTTAAAAGCGAAATAACTCCTTTTATAACACTGTGGTGTAAAAGAAGGACTATATCAGTAACGAAAAAACAATCCTGTTCTAAAAAAGTGTCTTTGTGACAATTTTAACACTAGAACTATAAAGGGCATTAGCAAACCTTTAAAGGACAATTTTAGCTACATAAGGGTAATTTGAAACTCGTCTGTATCACGAAATAGCTCTGTTGCAGAATTTTTGTGCTCACTATAGTGCCATGTGTTGTAACGGCGTTCTACAAAACCATAATATCACAATATCGCCCTATTGTAGAATTTTCATCTCTACTATAACGAAAGACCTATTAAAGTACATTCAGAACCTTTATAGCGTAAAACAGCCACATTATGGCGACAGTAAACACTGGTATAGAGTTCTATCGTTGCATACTGGTCACATTGGAGGTTGCTATAACATCTGCCTATAACAGCTATATAAAGTGGCGATGTAAGCCTTTACATCACTTGATAATAGGTCGTTTTGGCTGTATAAACTTATAGAGCTAAACGGTTTTATCCAACGCTATTATACAACCTTCGGTCACCGCTAAAACCTTTATACATCGCTTAACCAGCTTTTTTGAGGTATAAGGATTTGTTATAGGGCAAAATTGTTGGTTGGGCTCCTAAGTTAGATCGAACTGCACACGGTGTGCAAATTTGATTGAAATCGGTTAAGTAGTTTAGGAGTCTATAGCGGACAAACAACGTGACACGTAATTTATATAAACTAAGATTTTTTTTAATAATTGAATGACGAGACGAGCAAATCGCTCTCCTGATGTTAAACGTCACGTTTGCCCATAACAGGTCTGCGCCACCCAGAATTTTGAACTCGCAGAATTTAACCCTGCGCGGAACAGCACTGCGCTCGTCACTCTGAGATATACCGATTCCATTGCAAAAAACCTGCAAGAACTTGAAGCTGAGGCCTGGCATGAAACTTGCCCAAAATAGACAAAGATGGCGCTTCTTAGTATCGAAAAACTATTGTGTGACAATTTGTGTCGCTACGCCAACAAAGTTAGTTATAATAGATCCTATTACATTTTAAGCTATATTAAATTAGATACTTAAACTTAATGTTAGGCCCGAGTTTGAACGCTTTAGTTGACAAATCTATTTTTTCTGAAAGTATTGATGTCCTTGTCTAATAGGTTGCAATGACAAAGACATTATATTTTTATTAGATCTGTCAAATAAAACCTTGAAACTTGGGCCTACTATCCACGTAGTTACTGTCCTCACGGTTCCCTCTAGGTAAGCGTGCTCCATCGTAGACCGCATCGTTGCTTACAAATAAAAATGACAGGTAGTATGTCAACAGTAGTATAATAATCGATTGTAGGTACACTTGCAACCGACACCGACGTCTGATGTGAATAAATAAACTATGGGTATCCCTTTCATCCTCCATTTACTTTATCGAGCTACACTCGCAAAAGCTACTAACAGTTTGTTATTTCAATTTAAAATATCGGCCGCATAAAATATTTACGCCATGAATGAGAAACCAGTTTTCTCAACAGGAAATTAAACCACCAACTTCATAGTTCAGACAGGCGCTCGACAACTTGAGCCCAGTGTTTTGCTCGTAACAATTTACAGGTCATTGTGGATATTGTGTAAAAGTTGCCTCGTGAATTTATACATTGTGAAACTTTGTTCCGAAAACTTCTTTGTGGGGACTAGGAGCAAGCGGTCGCGTGGCTTTGTTCTAGGATTTCCTATTCGCTTCCGTAAGTCACGCCTGAAAAGCCTTTTCAGACCACGCTAGTCGCTTTAGGTATAACTTCTTTGATTTCCCGCTACGCTCTGCCTACCACGTGAAAAATAGGTAGATAGATAGATAAACTCTTTATTGTTCACACCAGAAATTACAAACAAAAGGATAATCGCAATCGACGGCTTCATACTATGAGCGGTCTGCTATTCGTTACTTAAAATATTCTAAAGATACAGTGACGTATGTTTGCGGAAAAGTTAAATGGGGGTCAATCTAAGCAAAGTTTACAAGTAATGTTCATAAGGCTGTTAGTGTTCAAAACCATTTTTAGAGCACTACTCAGGGTGTCTAGTAAGTGAAAACGTAGTATGAAACGTTCAGCGACCGCGGACTATCGCATAATGAATTCTAATAACCAGCACGAGCGGAGCTAGCGCCGCCCGAGCCTGACAAATTCATTTGTTAGCTAATCTGAATAATCAAATCAAGTCCTTGTATTCAAGTAGGGTTATCTAAATTAATATTAACCAAGACCCGTTTGTGTTAGATGTTAATGTTAGACAATACAAATAGATTAAATTGCTTTGTTTATGATAAGTTGTGACTGCGACTGTTTAGTTTTGCTGCTTATTAAAGGTAGGGTTGAATAAAGCTCAATACAGAGTTAGCAATTGAGCTTAATTTTTTTATAAATTTACATGAATTACCAACGCTATCCCATGAAGATCTGATCGACGGAAAAGTTAGAAAAATAATCATCGAATAAAATAACATACGTATATTAATTAGGTATAGGTATACTTACTCGAAGTAAGATGTTTTAACCTACATAAAACCAGTTCTTACCCACCGTCCACCTCCTGAGACCACCTGGGTGAACCGTGGAAAGTTTTTTTTTACAACGGCTTACCTCTCAGATAAAACTTGAAAGCCCCTAACTTGATATTGGTGACGGTACACCTAAGAAATTTGGTGCTGGCCATCTATGGACGACAAATTGACAGTGTAGCATTTGACTTATTGTACAGTTAAGCAGAAAAAGATGTTCCTGAACCTATTTTGTGTAATTAGCCATTCATTCATCTCACTTTTCTTATTATTCATCATATGTCTTAGGTGTTTATTATTATTATTATTAATTTATTCATTATTTAGGGAATAAAACATTATTTTACATAATAAAAAAAATGCAACAATAACTTAAAAACTTATTTCGTAAACTTAAATTTGAAAAATAAAAACTTAGCTAACGCAATTTTTCTAGTGTGTATCCCAAAGTTATTTCATTATTTAGAAGTTGTAGTTGATAGAACATTATATCATCATCATTTTCAATACATATTTTCCTTCTATTCTTAGTTTGAAATTTCACTTTGGACTCTATTTCTTTCAATTTTACTAAAAGTCTCAATATCGACGTATTTCTTTTACTATTATCTTTTTTCAACTGTGAATGAAATGTCTCCGCTATATTATTGGTCCTGTGACGCTCACCGAAAACGCTCAAAATTTCCTTAAATTTTTTTGTCATCCAAAAGCGATCAATATAGGTACTTACCGGAAAAATAATTTGAATTTTTTATTTATTTTAAATGTATTATTAATTATTTCTTAAATTTTAACAAAACATTTAAAATAGACCAATTATAATCATAATCTCTATGCACTTCAAATCTGAAGAGTTTTATAGCAAGGTGGACGGTGGAAACTAAATATTTCCTAAGGAACACCCAGATGGACAAAGGTGAGCCGTTGTGAAAAAAACTTTCCACGGTTCACCCAGGTGGTCTCAGGAGGTGGACGGTGGGTAAGAACTGCATAAAACTTGCAAAAAAATGCCGATTAGTTTCCTTATAGACTCTAAAGCCATTGCATCGCATTGCGAGTCAATCCTGTTGTGATAAACCTTTTCTTTTACTAGCATTATAACACTTTTCCAGCAAGGTATCTAGATGGACTGCATTTTTAAATCATAACTACGAAACAACTTCTCAAGTATGAATTCCCAGACTATCATAAATATTTAATTCATCATTTGGCTGACGGCAAGTTATCGCCGTCGCGGCAACACGGCTCAAGTTTGTTCATTTATTCCAGAAACTTCCATCAGACTGCATAATGTCTTCATATGGGAAACTTTCGTGTTTTCGCGTAGTTACTGTTGTCGTTGACACTCTTGCCTCGTTTTCGTAGTTAGTGTTTACTTAGCTTGAACATTCTGGATTCATGTTTGGTAATTATTTTCTTGTCAAATTTTTCAACTTTTATACACGATTTTACTATGGAAACTAACGTGGTTTCGACACATTTTGTAATAATTAACACGGGAATACTCACGTAAAGGCAGTCACGTGAGTGCCAGGCGAGAGGAAACCGCAAGCGCGTTACGCCTGATGAAGGACACCGAATGTGATAAAAACTAGTCGTAGTAAACGACTTAATTTTTTACGTGAGTATTCCCGTGTTACTTATTAGAAAATTTATTCATGACCATCATTTTTATCCAGTAATCGTCTTTCCTGAGTCGGCTCCCATACGCCACTATGCCCGGTGTTGTGCCAATATTATTTAGGTTCGACCCGCGACTTTAACAATATCGTCGATCCAAGGTTAGTATTTGACCGGCGACGCCTCGTTAATCGTGCCGACCACCCGGAAATCACGAAAAGAAAATCAGCTATCCCGTACATTTTGTCACACATAAGTAGGTACATTTTTTGTAACAGCTGTTTTTTTCGCAATATCAGGGTTGCTCCCGTAGTAAAAATTGGGCATAAAGATTATAGGTAAGTAGGCTAAACCTACTCATAAGTAGGTACATATACTTAGATGATATTCTAGAATATGTCCGTCGTTTAAGGTAATATGCTGTACACTTTCTGTCTGTCTGTACCTACTTAGGTATAATGCACACTGGAGCACTAAATAATCTGTGCTAAAGATTAGAGCTCATTAATTTGCTACCGTTACTTGCAGACTTGCTGCCGTCTTTGGATCCTCGTTCCCAGACTAAGTAATTTATGTGGCTTCCCAAAAATTACAAAGAATATTTTAATTTCACAAAGACTTCTAGAGGCTTAAGATTCAGCTTTTTATGATAACTGAAATGAGGGCACCTACCGACGTCTGTCTTTTTGCCCAAGAAACTTACTGAAAATATAATTTACCGACAAAAATTTAATACCTACACCTCTATTTGTATTTTTTTCTCTTCAATGAAATCTAATCTAAAATAAATTTAGTCCTTTATTTTTCCGTAAATCTGACCCCAAAATAAAATATTTTTATGTAGACCTACAGTTTCATGTTCTGCAGACCCTTTTGCGTAAAGTCACTCGATCCAACTTATTTTACTTCTTTGTTTATTTTTATATTCAGCCTTGCTTTCGCAAGGAAATAGCGAGCATGTTTGTTTTCTATCAGAAATCGAGCAATTCGTTTATATGCTAACTCCGTTTCATAGGAAAATGGCTTTTCCTGAACTAGGTCGTTAAGGAAACGGCAGTGCAGACTTATAGCTTGAGTGTTTTCAAAATGTCTACCGAAGCGAAGCTTACAATTTCTATAAAGTACGTTCGTAGCATTCGATACTTACTTTCAGAAGGGTCAGTCAGCTATTTGTAACTATCACTATTTTAAGCGTAATTGTTTGCTGTCGGAATAGGGTTCCTATTATTACTATTTGCACCAATTGCTTTTAATTAAATCTTGCCTAAATCAGTTCGGTGTGTCGAGTGGGGTGGGACGCCAGCGAATGGCGAGTGGCCCGTATGTGCCGATATAACATTAATGGAGTGGTGAATGGTGATAAAACAGAAAGGACGGCAATGAACGTTTTGGATTTTACAAGTTTTTCAAAGACGTAGGTATGTATGTACCTAGATCCTAGATGAAGAAAGATGCGAAGCTTTATTATTATAATTTCGTACTATGCGAGTAATAGGTATACCTACAGATAAGAGTATGTTCATGCTCAAAGTTTATAGAATCGTTTTACACTATAACTGTCATAGTTATATCTACTATATATATGTATGTATGTATATATATGTTATATCACTATCGTTAATTATAAATTTTTAAACCTCTACGGGTCACGTAAGACTCATGACTTAGATTACGTCACTTACTTAGCGCAGTAGATCGGAAATCCTAAGGTAACTAACGGCACTAAATCTTTCGAAGCACCGCAACGTAAAAGTTAAATCTTTTCAGTCCATTCAGGTGTCTTGTAGAAAAATACGAAAAAGCTCCGTTACCTTCTTTTATTGGGATAATAAAATCACGGCTAAATGTAGACATTGGAACGTAAAGGTTCGCCCATATAAAGGCGCGGACACAAACGTGTCATTTGGCAAACATCGGTACGTACGCGGGACTGCCAGTTCTCGGGAACATTTGATCAGGATCTTTCGAAAATTGTCGCTGCGGGTATGGGCTTGGTTTCCGACTTTTAGAGGCCGAGGTATCTCTCACAAAATGCCTACGCGTATCGTAGATATGATAGAGGTAAACCATTGAAATTCAAATATAATTATGACAAGTTATGGAGCTATTGTGTTATTAAGGTGCTCAGAAAGTAATATAAGGAAGAGTGCTTTTTGCGCGACGTAAGATTCTGCGAATACTAAGCTAGGCCTAAGATTGTCAGGAAGAAGTCGTTTTAGGCCAATCGATAAGGTAGCTAAGGGATTGTGAGCTAGTATTCCACGAAACCTATCAATTACTATCTAAGCCAACATACATACTTTAAATGGTATAACGATAAAGGATATTGAGATAGAATCTAGAGTACCTAAGCACCTAGCTAAAAAGAAGAGCGAACAGTTTAGAAAACTCAGGTACAACCTAGTAGAATCTAGGCACGTATAATTGCTCGACACAACGTTAGATACGTACTAGTATCTACGTAATACCCTTGTGAAGTGGATACTAATTTCAACCACATTTATTTTACTTAGATGTCTTGCTTCATTTCATTCGATTGTTAACTGAATTGCGCTATAAAACGGGCTTTAAAATGCACTTTCCGTTTGAAAGCCCTTTTAATCAGCAACTGGGTAAGAAATGGTTGATTAACCACTGAACCCGCTGGAACTACGATGTGCACTCAACTAGATCGTAAATTGATAATCGATTCTACGCGAAACGAAAAAGACCTTCTTTTATTACCAGATAATCGAATGGAAAAATACTAAGTATTTTTTTATTTTTTTTATGTTAATGAATGACGAGACGAGCAAATCGCTCGCCTGATGTTAAACGTCACGTTTGCCCATATAACAGGTCTGCGCCACCCAGAATTTTGAACTCGCAGAATTCAAGCCCCTGCGCGGCACAGCACTGCGCTCGTCACCCTGAGATATAAGTTGTTTAATCTCCCATTTGCCCTGAAGTGATACCTATTTACAGCGAAGTTTTGACTTACCGAGCTTTCCTCTTGTGAACGCTACGTTTTTACTTTAAGCGTCACAGATTATAAAGGGTACGTTAAGCCGAAAAGGGCTCAAAGTACTCATAGGTGCATTTTTTGCATTTTTTTGCATTTTTACTCAGTAGGTACTTAACGTTTTGGGGCTTAACTTTTAGTTCTTTATTTTAGGTTCATTTTACAAAATGCAAAATTTCTGCGAATGGAAACTCAGTTATTTAAATCCAAGTTACAAAAAAGTACAATTAAGAACGACGGTTCTTAATTCAACTTTTTAATTCCCTTTTGGAAGTCGGTTAAAAATGTGTTCTAAAAATGTTACAAGCCGAGAAAATATCTGTAGAAAGTTATGTTACTTGAAGGATTTGGAGTTTGCCGCGTCTACGAGTCTGGAAAGTCAGAAGACATTAGAGATCCGTCGTGTATAGTACAACAGCTGCTGCTGTCTTATCAACCACAACACTACCAAAAAGTGCCCGAAGAAGGTAAGTCGGTTAGTATATACCTAATAGATGCTGTAGGTTGCTTGTTGCTAGAGCTACATTTTTCATGCGAAATACGAGTAGCTCAACAGAAAGATAAAAAAATTGTTGCTTGCTTGTAATATTTAAACTACAGTGATAAGTACGTAAGCGGTACTTTTCTAAATATGATATTCAAATCTTGTTTTACATTTCCGCTTTTTGATTTTTATTTAGCTATTTCGCGGTTCTGAGCTCTTTTGTACGAAACCATCGTCTTGGCTGTGCTCGTTAGGTGCGCAGCGCTTCCCGATATTAAATTTATCGCCTGCCTTGTTCCCGCTGCCTTACGGACCGCCTCACGTAGGTACGAGTATAAGCTATATTTATATAGGTAGCTCAGGTTTCCAGTCGTGGGTTTGCTTACAAAATAGCGCGCAAGAAAGATATTTGCGGAAAAGATGAAAAATGAATCTCCATGCACTAGGTCGTGTTTCTTGATTACCTAGACGGGGTCATAGGGAAAGGGTATGCTATGCCGAAAAGGGTTCCTAGTATATACTTACTCATGATTATTAAACAATTTTTATACTATGGAACCAACCAAATCGCAAAAAAGAAAATCAACTGTTCCATAGAAAAATATCAATGAATGCACCGAAATATCAACAAAATGCACCTATGAGTACTTTGAGCCCTTAGCATACCCTTTCTTTACAGCCCGGTATGGATCGTGTTACGATTTAAATTTACAAGTAATCGATTCACTTGGCGCATCGGCACTTTTTCCCTAGGTTGTCCTGATTTTGTATTATTTTTTTTCTATGTTCTTAGATTGTTAAATTGGTGTTTAGTTGGTTCTGAAAGGTAAGTATTCATTATTTTTTCGATCGATAACGTGGAATAAAATAAGTCAGCGTAGGTTACATACGTACCTATATAGAGTTATTCATAAAGGGTATGCCAAGCCGAAAAGGGATCATTGTACTCATCATTATGAACAACTTTTACTATGGGACCAACCCAGCTTGCTGTTCCATACATTTTGTCGAGTGTCATCATCGACCAAGTATGTATAATCCGACTTCGGTGAGTGTCATTGACATTTTTCTATGGAACAGCTGATTTTTTTTTCGCGAATTTCGTACCCTTTATGCATAACCCTGTATACAATAAATGTATATTTTTATGAAAATACAGATGAATATGATATAAAATATGTTGTTAAGGGGAAGATACAGGTTGGTACAAGGTAGAGCATATCGTATTGCATTCATTAAGCACTGAAGTCGCAAATCCTCGCTCATTACCGTGATTACCATGCATCATTTGTGCCAGATTTCAGTTGGCATAAATTCCCTCCGTATTAGATATTAGTATCTCGTTTGCGGACAATAATTTCCGGACGGCTTAGTAATTTATGCTCGCTCTGGGCCTCATTACGGAAGATATGTGATGTTTCCAATAAGGGTTAATTGTAGGTTGCGAAACAATAAAACCTTCCAATATTCTTGTTCTAAACGAATATGTGGTTGGCTATCATTAGGGGTTTTCAAGTAAGACTGAAATAGGCACACAATTTTAAAACAACTAGCATATACCTAATTCTATACATATTTGCCTCATGATGTTATTTACCCTCACTAAAATGTAAAATATATATTTTTTAAAACAAGTAGAGACATTATTATTGCTTTTAATTTATATAACTACGAATAAATAATTAACTTATTTATTTATCTATCTACTTGTGGTAAAAAAAATATGTAAAACAATACAGTGAGGAAAATAACATCGTGAGGCAAATATGCATAGCATTATTATGCTACTTGTTGTAAAATTTTGTACTTCAAGCTTTTTTCTCGTTAAAATTCCTTAAAGAGATGAATTGAACCTGATACCTAGGTACTTATCTGTGACGCATTTCAGTTTAGAACTAAAAGGAAACTCGATAAGTTAACAAAGAACTTTTACAGTAGTGTCAGCCAGTTGATAAAATATTTAGTTTGAAACGGGTTTGTTTTGAACAAACTTTTATTCAACTTGTCTTGTTAGAATTGGTGAAAACTTTCAACTGAATGAATTTAGCCCAGTTCCCATAGTCCTATTGAGCTTCAATCTGGTATACCCGAGTAACTACGATGACAATACAGTAAAATCTTATATTAAATTTAAAATATTTTTTAACTATCTTGTTTCAACAATGAAAGTGATTCTTGTTCTAGTTATCGTTGTGATTGCTTATTTATTATATGTTAGGTATAAGGAATTAGAAAAACTGTTTATAGCTCACATAAGAAAATACACGCAAAAGGATAATATTCATTAATAATTGGCTGTGACATATAGACAGAGAAACACCGAAGTCTCGCCTTAACGATTTTGCCTGGAAGGAGGTTCAGACCCTTAAAAGTTAGATAGAAATTAGAGCGATCTCTTTCAGGTATACAGGGTTATTCATAAAGGGTATGCTAAGCCGAAAAGGGCTCATAGTACTCATCATTATGAACAACTTTTACTATGGGACCAATCCGAAATTCGCGAAAAAATGTTCCATGTTCCATAGAACAATGTCAATGACACTCGACAAAATGTATGGAACAGCTGTATTTTTTTTCGCGAATTTCGGGTTGGTCCCGTAGAAAGTTGTTCATAATGATGAGCACTATGAGCCCTTTTCGGGTTAGCATACGCTTTATGAATAACCCTATATATACAGGTGATGGCTCGTTTGATTCTACCATTTTACTTAAGGCGAAGTCTAAATGCTAATTACCTCTCAAATCGGCTCGCCTAATCGTCTCGCAATATCCAGGGACTTATAAATACTCGTAATTACTTCTAAATGAGGTTAATGACAGTTTTTCCAGTTTCCAGAATTTTCACCTTGGGGAGCCACGAAACGTTTTAATGAAAATTATTTATGAACTCGCTCCTCATTTTTTGTTTCATTCATCAGGCATCGTAATAAAAAGATTTGGTATACGCCGGTTTGTAAAAGGCTTTTGGAATATTTGATTGCGATTTTATTTCAATAATAAGCACTGTAAAAATTCATGGACTTCTTTAATTTATACTGAGGTATGGGTGGGATATTTTGTATCGGCGTAGGTTGCAAGTTTATATGATTTATTCATGTTTTTGCAAGCCTTTTTCAATATTGAATGAATAGCAGCATGCCAAATTGGCTAGGATTGTTTGAGTAAAATAACTTTATGTCACTCACAATTCGAAGCGAATTGGACAATTTAGGTATAAATGTAGGTACAGGTTATGTTGTTTTGCGACTTTTGCCGGACAAACGGCCGGGGACGACAATTCAATAGGGATCCTTGTTGTACTACGGAACCTAAGTAGAAACTTAAACAAAACTTATGATTTAACCAAATCGTTTGCAATCGGCGGTCCCAACTCCTATAAAAGTTTTTTAAATCTCGATAAAAGATCTTAGATGAGATTTTATTGGTTTTCCATTTAAATAAATCTCAAGTTTATAGCTGAATCGAGCTCTCAGACTGCAAAGTAATACGCGAGACAGGTATAAGTAGATTTGGGACGAGGAATGGTGGTAGAACAAAGGTAAAGTACCTATTCGTCGCCCGGGACATGTCTGCACGCCCGGCTGATCGCGAACTCTATCCACTCTCAGATTTATGAATCTTTCCTGAATTTTCCAACCGAACGTCAGATTTAAATATTTTTATGCATCGGAGGAAAATTTGCATTGCGCTTCCATAGTTCCAAATCGGATAACTCGACGGGTTCAGCTAACGGTTGTCAAAACTCAACATTTGCGATCCCTTTTTTGATTCGGTGAGGATTATACCTGTCGGCGATATTTCAAACGGTGCCAGTTTTAATTGATGCTATGATTTTATTACTTATCAAATTCTTCTTCTGTAGTATGCAACATTGAGAAGCATGAAAGGAATTTTCAGACTCAAAGGTACCTAGAGAAATTTCAGATATATCTGTTATAATATAGATACCTTCCGTTTAACAAATACTTACCTCAAATGTACAGTATGCCCCGAATCTTTAAACCTCGTTCATTTCACGTATACCTAAGTGGACATATTT
The DNA here is from genome assembly GCA_949125135.1 of Alcis repandata. NCBI lineage: Eukaryota > Metazoa > Arthropoda > Insecta > Lepidoptera > Geometridae > Alcis > Alcis repandata. Next base: position 10,114,759 of record OX421232.1, read on the forward strand.
ACAATACTCGGGTTAATGTGGGTATAAACTAATAGTGCCTCTTAATTATGTCTGCATTCCAAGCGTTCATTTCATCTTGTAAGGGTTTTTTCGACTCCGCTTATTTGCGGTCTGAAGCGAAACGAAACTGAATTGCAGCGGGCTTTCAACAGGTTGGTAAATGTTTGTAGACTTTCTGGCCTTACCTTCCTATCCGCTCGTGTTTTTAATTCCGTAATATTTGAGGGGGATTAATGAAAGAAAACTGATTTAGGTAGAATAAAATTGTTCACAACTTATAAATGTGCGAGATTTATTGCAATCGACGTGTTCCGACAGATTCATTTACGAACCGTTAACTTTAAATGAGTTGCGGCCGAATGCCGAGCCTGTAACCCATTAAAAAACTAGCGGTTTTTCCAAACTGAATGTACCTTAACACAACTGGCCCGATAAAACGAGTCCTTCAAATTCATCTTGAAGTTATCGTACAATACGGCGCAGCCAACTTGACATTAGCTCGAGCTATCTTGGCCACTCGTTAGAAAGAGTTGAAGAAATTCTGTTCTGCCAAGATTTGTCGCTGTTTGGATTGCACTCGACGGAGGGCCCTCGGGAAACTCGAGCACAAAGCTACGGGTATAAGGACCTCGCAGATACTTAGAAAGAAGCGACGTTATCACGAATTTATTGGAGTTTTTGCTTTAACTTAAGGTTCGATTATTATACAGAATGTTTTCTTTAGTAGCTGGCTAGTAGATATTTCATATCACTTGTACAACCAATCAACGATCAGGGAGCGTAAAGGTTACTAAGACTCATATAGAGCTAACTAAAGCTAACTATAAAATTATAATAATACCTGCAAATGGCCGATAAAATGCTACCGAATATCTGCTTGTTACCGATAATTCGCAGGTTCACATTATTACTGACGATTATGACTTGACGACTCTGTTTGAACGGCCCGACGGTTGGTGGGTGTGATATTTTAGGTCATTTTGAGTCATATTTGTTTCAAACGCCTGACACTATCTGATATAAAATTATTGAAACGTTGAGATTTTCGGAAAAACTCACACGACCTAAAGTGGTTAGGCGTCCATGGTATAACCGAAACGCTATATATACCTTTATTTTGAAAAAACCTATATTTTGCCGAAACTTTTTTAGTCCAATAAATTGTCAAAGTTCTTAAAATCTAATGCACATTCAATGTATGTGTGTAATGTATGTATGTGTATGTGTGTATGTGTGTGTGTGTTGTGTATGTATGTATGTATGTATGTGTGTGTATGTGTGTGTGTGTGTGTATGTATGTATGTGTACTCTTGCAGCTGACGGAATTTTAGTGTGGTCAGTCGGTCGTAGTTTTCTAAAATAAATAAAAGACTTACCTACATGAAAAGGGAATGTCCGTCCGGGGCGGAAAATTAAACAAAGCCTCCAACAACAGAGTTTGCAGCGCGAAAGCACAGACATCAAACAAAGATCACTGGACCAAGCTAATTCGATAGTTATTGAAAACTTGTCGACGCGTTTTACGAATACAAATCGTTTTCGCGATCTCGACGCTCGACGTTTTTTCAATTGTTCCTTTGTTTTCTTTCGTTCGACGAGATTAAATATAATATAGGTAGATACCTACATATAGGTGCATGTACTTAGTAGTAGAAAGCAATCCAATCGGTCTCTGTTACCACATGGGTTTTGTAAAAGAAAAACGTCTGGTTACGAGCAACGTGCACCGATATTCCGTTTTATTCCTGTTTTCACCTATTTAGTATTCATGTGGAGCTGCTTCGAACATGATACAGCGCTCAATATGCAATAGTCTCAAATAGTCTCAATGTGTTTTTTGACACAGGTACGGTATATCGTGCGAATTTTCCTGGAATACTGGTTTTGCACTAGATAGAGTTATGGAAAACTTGACTTTAGGACGTTTACCTCTAAAGTTAGGAGGTAAACGTCCTAAAAGTAACTTTCGCACTTGAGAGGTAATGTGACTCTAAAGTATACCTACTTACCTAGTATAACAGGACAATAAATTGCTAGTAAGAAAATGTTGTTTTTTTATCAAAATAAAACGTTTCCTCCAAATTGCTGATTGACATTTTGATTGTAGAAAAGAACACCTAGTCGCATTTCAGTACAACAAAATTTATCAAATATATGCTCCAGTTACGACGACTTCACTCAAAGCGGCGTATATTTTGTTTTTCGGTCGGACTACGACTGTGCTTTACATGGCTTACATGCTATAGCTGCAGTAGTAACTAGATAGGTACTATTCGTAGCGTAGCATGTGCTACGCTGCCAGGTGCTACGCAGAGCTTAGGTTTACAAAAATAATAAATTAATGGGAAATATATAATAGCATCGTGAGAAATTATTCATCTATACTAATTACTAATAATAATATTTTAAAGAAGTAAAGTTTGTGTGTTTGTATATTTGTTAAATTGTAAGGGGTAATCTCGGGATCTACTGAACCGATTTTAAAAATTCTTTCACCAATAGAAAGCCACATTATTGCTGAGTGTCATAGGTTATATAAAAAACCGAAAAATAAAAAGGCTTTTACGTGGTAGTCCGTTTTGCAAAGTGAATCGGAGAAAAAACGGTCCGGACGGCGCGCGATGGCTTCGGGTTTAATTAACATTATGCCCAACGAAGTGGGCAAGGGTCAGCTAGTAAACTATAAGTAAGAACCATTGAAAATGGAGATAAATTGAGAATTTTCAACTGTATAATAAATGAGATCTCAAGACAAGAAAATAATTAAAGAAGGCAGATACCTAGGCATAGCCTATTTATTTACGCAAAACACAATCACAGCTGTCTGTTTGCCTTCAAAGACTTGACAAAGGAAATTGTTCATACCCTTAAGGTGATTGCTTCGGTTGGATCGCCATTATAACTTTTCTCAAACAATTTCGCACAACCTCAAACCGTTGACGTCCGTTAGGAGCTGGGATTCATTTCGCGGAATTAATTTTCATTTGAAGTCTTTGCAGTTGTTGAAGTGGAATTTATTGAAAAGTGATTTTGAGAACTGTTATTCGGTTACCTTTTGGGATCTGTGGACACAAAGCTCTAGTAACTTTAATTTTAAAATATCTAAAACGATCCAAAGTCACGGAAATGAGTTTGTGCTCGAGAAAGTTACTGCTTATAGTTAAGTATACTGAATATAAAAGTCTCTGTACACTTCCTAAATCTAAATTGCGGTCTACATTAATGAAAAACAAATTCTTGACGCTTTTTCCAAACTAGCACGAGCGTACGCTCTCAAAGCATAAAGCTCTTGCCTCTGAAAAATGTATACTCATTCATTTATAATGAAACGATAAAATAAAAGCGACACGAGCAGAATTTAACTTTAAAATTTGAATAGAGCTGACGAAAACGAAACGTTGAAATTCGCAGTTCCATATCCAGTAAGCCTCGTACATGTGACCGGATTTTTTGCTGTATCCGCAACTGGCGATGACGCATTTTATTTTGTGTGAACGTCCGAGCGATGTAGGCTTTATCTATGTGATGTATGCATATTCGAAACGTAAATATTTTTAATTCGTCCTGTTGCACAATTGATTGCCCATTCTGCGATCACGGTTACATTGAGTTCTGGCACAACAATGCCTCAATGATACTGTTGTTTACGTTCGAACGGGAATTTTAATACGCTTCACAAACATTTTCAGTTTCATCCATTAATGCAATAATAAAACAAGGATTAAATTTAACGACCTAGGCCTTACGATAATACAACAATACAAAAACACTTGCTTTGGTCTTAGTCAATTAAAACGAAATAAGCTTACGTTTATATACATACGAACACACAACGAATATTTGCATACGATCTATTAATCATCTTATGTTATTTCAATTTGTCATAAAAAAGCAATAGGAAAAGCTTTAAAATAGGTAAAGAGAAAAACAAGCTCAAATTTTTTTATTAGGTCTATTAAACTTAATACTATTTGCTAGGTTAAGAATACCAAAGTTAAGCTGATTTACGTCGTAGATACGTTAAGTACCTATTTTACTTTGTTCCCTTCCATAAACTAACTTGTAAATTTTGATTTATATACTCTAATGCTATATTTAGAGCTCGATTAGAATATGTCCCTTACTTCGACGGAAGTTTGTTTTATAAAGAACACTTTGATGGACGGGTGCTCGGTGTTGAGACGAGTTCGACATTGGCGGAGTCTCGCTCCAGATGGGACGCCTTCAGTCGTATACAGAGTTATACGGAAAGGGTAGATATGCTCAGCGGAAAGAGCTCATAGTTGGAGTACTATAAGCTTTTTGCTTAGTATTTCAGAGTTGGCTCCTAATAAAACTTATTCATAATGATGAGCCATTATAAACAACTTTTACTGAAAAAATCTGCTGTTCCACACATTTTGTAGAACGTCATTGTCATTTTTCAATGGAAGAGTTGTTTTAATTGCGATTTCAGGGTTGGCCCTTTAGTAAAAGTTGTTCATAATGATGAGTACTACGAGCTCTTTTCGGCTTAGCATACCCTCTCCTTATCACCCTGTATGTATAGTTTTGCTCTACATTTTGTATACTCAGATACAAGTCTCAAGTTCTTCTCTGACACTTTGTCGCTACACCGTTGCAGATGAGAATTTCAAACACAGACGTTTGTTTTCCGATGTGCAAGATTGGTTGTAAAAGTTCTCTATTTACTATAGTAATTTATTTAGGTACTTTGTCGTTGTATTAAATCTGAAACGTATTTCATCGTGTGTGTTATGTGCCTAATCTATTTATTTTTCTTCTATCTATATTTATAAAAATGAATCTCTATTTCCCTTGGTCATCGCATCACGCATGAAGGGCAATTTTGCAAATTTTTTTTTGCTGTGTTAATTATTGTCAGGAAAAGGTTATATGAAAGAAAAAATTAAGAAAATTGAGCGGAACATTAGAAAATTTAAGACAATTCGAATTTAAAATTCTTAGGTAAGACAAGACAACGTATGTCGCGTCAGGAAGTAGGGATTCTTCCAATTTGTATTTAGTAATAGTAAGCCAACTCTGGATGTCTAGAACTCACCCAGAGCAATGCCTTCCCAAAGCTTACGTAACGTCCATTGTAGGTCGTGAAAGGCACTTTATTGTTGTGGCCAGACTACAAGACACCGGGTGCCCTGGACGCCCGTAAGCCAGACCCTTGCAAACTTGTAAAGTCATTTGTTCTTTACGACTCTATTTATCTTTATCGCTGTGGAATAAACCTTAGAATTGTATAGTACTTACCTTGTGGCAGGTACGGGTATCTAATCTTCAAAATCAAGCTTTCGCTAGACTTAGACTAGACAAATTAAAAGACGTAGGTCTTTTAGTTTAGTCTACAAAATTAATTTACGCGAATGCGAAGACAAGTCGTTAACATAACTACGAGTACCAAAGGTAGTCTATCTTCTTAAATAGGCCTTCTGTTATTGATGAAACTTGAGCGAAGACCGCTTTTTGAAGCGTGCAATTTCCGCACTCGCTGTTACGCGTTCCACTTTTATTATTCTAATTCGAAGCAGCTTGGTTAAATAGCTCGAGAACCGGCTCTCTACTAACAACAGCACCCTCTTGCGGTGATAAATTCCAGTGCTTTGCCGTCGCTTAGATTAAAATTTATATTGTCATAGTTTAAGTAGGTGCATAAAGGTATTGCGGAGGCTGTGGCGAAACTTCACGCCACAGGCTTTTGTCTCGACACGTGGAGCTTTGGAAAGCTGGGAGCAGGGACTTGTTAAAAGTCATTTCGGTTATCTCGTTACAGCAACTTTTGGAAATAGCTAGACTTGGACTGGCGAGATTGGAAATGCAGTCTTATTTTGGTGCAATAAAGTCGGTGCTTGTTTAGAGTAGATAATTGTTTGGCAATTTTGTAATTTGAAAGAGGTATTTACCTAATGTGTTTTTGGGTAAAGCAACTAAGACGTTTTCCCTGTTTAGACCAAGCGACAAGAACCATTTGCTACCAAGATCATCCTACTAATATTATAAACGCGAAAGTTTGTGAGTAGATAGATATTATGTACGTTTATTACTCTTTCACACAAAAATACATGGATCAAATACTAAATACAAAATATAAATACTAAATGGATCAAACCAGTTACTCCGTATTATTTCAAGATATGGATACCGGATGATAAAGATCATGTAAGAAACATATATTTATCAATGAGACGGATAATGTTGTATCAATTTCCGATAGTTTAAGTACTTACGAGTATGACCAAATTCTTATGGGCCACTTGGCATTGCTCGACAAGTAAATCCTGCCACAGAACAGTTGTCGAGTTGAAGATAAGACACCAAGTGTAAGAGAAGCTGAGATAAATTATTACTCATCCTTAGCAATGTACGAGTATAGTTTTACTTATTTTGAATGATCGAAACATACTGTTAATATTTTTTTTACGGGAATGACTTAAAAAGAGGTTGGAGTGGGGTGACAATATATCAGTAAAAAAATCACAGGTATTATTTTAGTTATTGTTTACCTACTTTAAGACTTCGTTACACATTTAGGTTCTTTAGGAAGAAATAAATGTGTCACATTTCTTGTCACATACTTTCTTCTTTCTTGTACTTCTGGATTTTCAAAATCAAAATGTTCACTGTCCCGACATTTTTTTACCTACCGACTCAGCGATGAGATTTATCAGCTCAAAATTACTCAAAAAATATTAGGCTATAGCAAGACTGTCCAATTTTTTCCATCATGTCTCAGACTAGATGGCTAAACTAGAAATATTGTGGTGACGCGGTTCCCGCGGCGCGGATTTGTGAGACAGCGGCAGGATTAGCCGCCGAAGTAGCTCGGTGTCTTGGGATGGCCGTATTCTGTTCTTGTATATTATGTACATTGTACGTATTTACTTTGCCAGCCCAGGCAATGAGGAGAGGTTGAATGAACTGCGTTATGAGATGAAGGCCAATACTAACATAGTGGTGCGATATATGACTTCGCGATGATTTGGCTACACAGACCATGTAAGTGGTGGACAAATTGTTTTTATTCCCACAACTCTTAAAGCGAACACTCAAAAAAACATAAGTGTAATTTATGATTGGGCGGTAGTTCTACCCGTCTCTTCTTAAACACGGGTTGCATTAATGAATTTTGTACCGTCCAACCGTAAACTTAGCTTTGTACTCGTATACCTAATCCCACGCCCGAGATCCATCGTGTTGCATCTTTGAAGACCATCTTCATATATCATATAACTTATATGTATGCACGATCCAATGGTTTTATTATCTTTGAGCTAGGTACATTCCGCCAACCCAAATATTTTACTCCTAGCTACGTAGTACCCAGCACAACAGAAACATTTAAAATTGTTCAGCAGCTTCACGAGTGGCTTAACTTTTTCAAACGTGCGTAACGAACTGGAGTTTAAAAACTATTTCTTTCGTGGAAATACCAACTTTTTGCGCTCTAGGTAAATGATGTGCAAAATGCAGTTTGTAACTTTTAGAATTAAAATTCGTAATGTCCCAGGAAACACTGCGCCTTAGTAAAATGAAAGCTGAGTGTTTTTTCATTCTGACGCTAATTGTGAATAAAATGATTAGCTTCTTACTATGAAGTTATTATAATGCAAAAACCTACGTACCTACTCACTCTTATTTGCATGGTTATAAAATAAGTAAAGAATATGCTAAGCCGAAGAAGGCACATAGAAAAATGTCAATGACTCTCGAAAAAGTCTATAGAACAGCTGTTATTTTTTTAGAGATTTCAGGGTTGGTCTCATAGTAAAAATTGTTTAAAATGATGAGTACATTTAGTCATTTTAGCCCAGCATACCCTTTTTCATGGCTCTATAATATGTACTCTTATTGACAAATATTATTTCATGCTAAGACATTTTAAATAACACTCTTTCTTTTCATATGCTCCTAATAGCTCTGTAGTTAAATATAAGCCAGTCGACGCGTTTCAAAACAATTCTATTTCGTTATCGCTGTGTTGTTAGCTACTATGAACTCAGTTTAATAACCTATTAGCAGGCAATGCCTAGGTAATTGTTTACTGCGTGCCATTACCCATTCTCTTTATTGCTTACGAATATTAAACCTCAAATGATGCCTAGACACAGTCCTTGATGATATTTGTTCAACCCTTGTAGCCAAATTACCCAGGCTTGTGTAGAAGTTCGTAATTTTTTGACGCAACTATTTTCGTTTAGGAAAATTTTCTAAGGCAATGGGAGCAAAAAGTAGTATATCACCAAACATTTATAAGTAAGAATAAGTATAAGAATTTTATTTAGTAAGTACGAGTAAGTATCTGTTTAGATTTTGTCAGTTTGTTACAATTTAATCTCCGAATTATTGACTTATTGGAATTAAAAAAATAACAATTAAAGTATTGTGCGTCGATTATACTATACAGTATACATACATTATGCGGGAAATTGGAAAATTACTTATAAAAGTAGTTAGTATTTAGATCAAGGCAAAGTTAGTCTTTTGATCAAGGTACAAGTTATATTCACCAATAAAGGGTTTAATAAGATCTATAGGCTAAATTATTTACTATCGGCCGGCTGATCAATTCCATGAAGTCCCATAATGTTTCATTTTACACAGCAAGAACTTGATTTTCATTAACTTGTCTCAAACAGTAAAGCCAAAATTTACCAATACTAAAAGCACATTTCAGTTCAGTTCAGTTCAGTTCAGTTCAGTTTTACGAATAAGCCGCTCTGATGGCCGGAAGTGGCTGCAGGTGGGAAAGGGGAAACATCCGCTTCCGGCGTGCGTAGGGCTGGGCTAGCAAACTCAGACGTAATACGATTAAGTAGCAAGTAAAAGCACGTACGGTTCTGAACTTTGCCTAGGTAGAGGTAGCCTTGTCTAAGATCTTATTTTAAAGCGGTAGGGTATGGAAGTGAATAGTGACACGTCACTATTCACTGACGACTGCGCTTTAAACTAACGAGTGCATAGCTCAATCAACACGCAAAAGAAATTCAAAGCACTTTTTTAAGTAGGTACGAATAAATTTTGTACCGGTTTAAAAGTCGTAAAAATTTAAACTCAGTATAGTCATCAGAAAATAAGAGGTCCGTTTTGACAATAGGCGTGACGAAAGATTTTAAAATCCTCTTCCTTAATGTGAGTACACATTTACTATTTACAAAAAAGCCTTTATTTCGGTAATAAACTTAAGTTTAACGAAGTTTGAAGCCATTTTTCACATATTTTTTCAACAGTGCCCGAAAACAGCTTGCTTGTGTCATGGCGTCGATTTGACGTCACGGCTAGTAAACATGTCATTGTGTCTATGCGTGATGAGCGGCGGATGACCTGAGTTCACTGAGGCGTGACGTCATACGCTGTGATTGTTGTTTCTGACAAGATGGCCGATTGCTGTATTTTAATGTTTTAATTTATTGAAAATTTTAATAATCTGTTATTTAAAAATAAAACTAAACATGTGTTTTAAATTTTTTTAATCTGGCTAGTCCCCTGAAAGCATTGAATCGGCGATTTTTTGATACTGTCGTCATGCCTATTGTCACCGCGAAGTGACTAGTGATGATAGATGTTATGACTCAGTATTCGACGCTCACGATAAATTAATTCAAGTTTGTATGAGTATTTGATCGATTTCGTTATGTATTGTATGTAAGTTCATTGGTTTAAGGTTTTGATTAGAAAATTTAACTTAAACTTTAATATTGTAGGTATTTTGAAATGATACAGTGGTACGAAAGGTCAATTTGTCTTTAATTTAATATTTTTTGTTACAATAACATTCACTCAATCACAAACAAATAAGAAAAAGCGAAAGTTAGTAAACCACTCTGTGAATTTATTTGCGTCCATTTATTCCTGATATTCTTTTGTACTTTTAGACTCGAATCAGTAAGGCATCATTAACAAAACCTCCCCTGGCTGATACAGCTGATCAATATTTAATTATCTACTATTAAAATTGAATGAAGCTGGTGAAATCCAGTAATTAATTGGTTACAACACTAATATTTGAAAAAAGAAGACTGAGAACGTAACTGTTTCTGACAGTTTCGTTATAATTTGACATTGCATGCTACTATAAAGTATGCGCGAAAAGCGTTCCAAGTTACATTCTAGAGTCTTTCTCAAGTGTCAAAACTCTTATTTTGTGTTGACTATAGTGAATTTACAAAAAATATATGACGAGAAATAAATATTTCTTATTTCTACTCACAAGTCGTTTTTAAAAACTGCCTACAATTCGATCTACGTTTAAAACAATATATACAAAATTCAACAAAAAATGTAGTTATGGAATATGACTAACAAATAATACTATACAATATAACCCGGTCACAATATCTGTGCACCTCGCTAGAATGCGTATAGCCTTATATAGTCGCACTGTCGCACCGGGGAGTGCGCGGAGAGGTGACAGGGGAAGCGGGAGAGGCTCCCGCTTCCCCTGTCACCTCTCCGCGCACTATACGCATTCCAGCGAGGTGCACAGATATTGTGACCGGGTTGTAACTCTTTATGACATCACAACAAGAAAATCACAAATAGACACAAAAGAGAACAGCACACATCACAAAAGCAGGTATCTATGTGTGTGAGTGCGTAATGTGTGTTAATTCTAACAATGTATTTTAGAAGACAACGAAGCGATCAATATACCCCTTATTAGTTTTGATATGAAAGTGGTCTTGTTATTACAGCCTATTTCACTCTACCTACTCCGTAAACCATTTAGGTTGTTAAAGTTAGCGCCGTAAACATCAAAGACATTATCAGCGATGAAATTAGAATTGCTAAACAAGAATACCAGCTTTTCCATTTTACTGCGGCTGCTTCTTTCATAAAGTTTGCGAGTCGTTTTATTCTTTAGTTGCTGATTGCGAAAACCGCACCTAAATTGGATAGGGTGTACCTATTTATGGTTGCAATTTAGTAGGCGAAATAAGTTTAAGGAGTTTATTAAATAAGTTTTACTAATGAGTAATTAGCGACTAGCACTAGCAGAGGACTTCAAAGCCAGGAAATTACTCCACCGACAAGAGCAACGCTTTTAGAACGAATGAGTAATTATTGCCTGGAATTTAATTCAGGCTAAATGACCCGGAGAACTTCGTATGACCTAAAATTGGTATTTGGCTTTTTCGGCTGTTCCTTGAACAATTTATAATCCAAATCAGACGAGCCATTCTCGAGATAAATAAACGGCTGTTTATATAATTTTTATATGGATACATAAATAATGGGCTGCCTTACTCAGATTCTTTTTCAAAAGTTTCCGTGTTGAAAAGATACTCCCTCGGAAAATTGTGAAACGCTTTCCTGATCCTATTAATTTTTTATTACAGAATTCGAGATTGTTACATGCATTTTACAGATTTCGTAGGTATCACCAACTTTGCGATTCCAGACAGAAACGCTTTTCGAACACCGAAGTCGGATTCTTTTGAATGAATTACAATTAGCATCGAAAACAAAAAAAAGGCTTTTTTTGTACCTATATTTCCGCGAATTTCTATACTTTTGAGTACCTACACACATTGCGAAAATATTCATTAATGTACTGTACGGCTCAGTATTTTAAGCCTTTTTTCTCATACTTTCTTCCTTTTATTTCGTAGTAAAAGTTGTTCATAATAATGAAGGCGATAAAACCACTTTCTCTGCTGATTGTTATTCTCTTAATTCTTTAGTTTTTTTCATTTGTTTGATGTGCAATAAAGTCATGTTCTATTGTGATGTAGTTGTGTTTGTACTTGTAGCTACATGGTGTTGGATGCATTACCCAGGGTGACATCTCATTACAATGCGTCACCTGGCCGGTAAACAGGAGCTTATGAATAATTCAAACGTTCAAATAACATTACGCGTACGCTCTACGCACCGAACATACAGCTGTAGTGTAGAGCCGACCTATTGTATTTCCTGGTTTCCTGGTACAGCGCGGGATAACAAGGCCTTTAGAGGCACTATCCACAGGCTGTCTATTTGATTTCCTGGTTATATTGATGCCGAACTAAACTTCCTATGATTCTAAATTAACAATTTATCTTGACGGTCTTACTGAAACTATTTTTATTTGAGTGAATTTTCATGTAGATATCACTTAGTAAAATTCAAATACATACATATTATGTCGGTAAAAACTACCAATTTGATTCGACAAAGCCTGCGGCTCGATTTTTTAATTACTCCTGAGTTTTCGTTCGTTTTGTTTCGGACCGACGACATTCGAACAAGCTCCCATTAGAGGAAAAATACGTTGCTCAAGTGAGCGATTTGAAAATCGAATCTGCAGAAATGCACAGTTACACACTTCGCATGTGAGTAATTAAAACAAAAAACCGTTTTACTGTATCTAATAAAAGTGTTATAGCACAAAAGTCATTCTTTTCTAAACAACGCACCTGAGAATCTTCAGTAACAAAAAACACGTTTAAACTTCTTCAAAAGGAGTCATTCCTTGCGGATTTTCCAGTGAAGTTGTTTCGAACTCAAAAAGGTAGGATTATTTTTATTCTAGCGAGGTCTTTGTCCGGGCCTCATCAAACCGGTCCAAGCTTAATAAGATTTTAATAATGGATGTGAACCGAGGTGACAACATTTAGGGAATGATGCTGTTTTATACAAGAGCAAGGGTTTGCACAGTCTGTTTATGATTTTTGACAAACAAAACTGCTTCATACTGAATTTATTATTTATATTGTCAGCGTTTTCAGTTTATTAGAAAGTTTAGTTTAATAGCGATTCCTCGCTATTGATAGACTAAAAATAATTAATTATAAGAAACGATCACTGATGACTTCGGAAACTGAAAGTAGGTATACCATCGTTTTATTTACCACGACTACTCTATCAAGAGCGCCCAACAAGAAGACGCAAAATTCAAAAAGAAACTTGTCTACTAAAAATACTGAACTAAATATTTATAATGTTACTCTATATTTAATTTAAAGCCATCGTAGCTACCTAACTAAGAATGTTATGTTTCCTGTCAATATTCCGAGATCGTAGTTTGCGAGTGAATTAGCTAAGTTGTAATTGATGGCTTGATTCTCCGATAACTCGAGCTCCGATCATCTTTCAACAGTTAGTTAAGGATAAGCGGTTTCACTCGATTTCGAGAACTCGCTCGTGGCTCTGTGCCAAGCGGCCAGTTTCGTGGCAGCAACATCCGAATATTGGCCAGATAGGTAAATTATGACGTGTTATTGATTTCATAATAAGGTAATAACTCAGACTGGTATTCATACAAACATCACGATAAGTATCTACCTAAGTACCTATAATATGGGTGTTTTCAAGTCGAGAGTGAATCGGTATCTTCTAGGCAAGCGTGCTCCATCGTAGGCCGCATCATTGCTTCCCATCAGGCAAGATGGCGGTCAAACACAAGCCTATTTTTGAATAAATAAATAAAAAGGTACCCGGTAAGTTTTACCGAGTTTAGTCTTAAATACTTTTGTCACATGTAAATTTGTCGTATATAAGCACGTTATATTTAAGTACAATCATAAATAAAATTTTAATTGAATTGAAGTAACATTAGGCGAGCGTTTTGCTTGTCTCGTCACTCAATTGCTTAAGAAAGTGGTACTAAGTAACTTTAATACTGTTTTGCTTATATATTAATAATATATTTACATTCTTTTCAAAACTGTAAAGAAAATGCATTTGTCCCTAAAATTTTCATCAAACCGCGGTTAAGAAATAATTTCTACGGCTCTGTTTCAAGTCCCCTGTCCCTCTTTCAAACAATTAATGTTCAGTGATCCATCAAACGAGGATACAATTTATTTAGATATCTACGCTACCTGCGGAATCATTCATCACGTTCTATCCCACAGCTCGAAAATTGCCGCACACATGCAAACTAAAATCAGCCAAAACAATCACCCACATGCGGTTGTTGCATAAATCAGTTTTTAATAACATTGATTTATTACTTGGGTCGGTGGATTCACACGGGGTACGAGCACTGGTTATCTGCTATACCCGAGGGAGATCCGTGGAATTGTACGCCACACTCAGATCAAGTAGAAAGGTAGATAGAGTCCCGCCTTAGATACAGGTAAAGCCAAAAAAACTACCCTACTTCTCGTGTACGTAGCCTTCAACTTCAACTAGACTTAATACTTATTTTTCTTGTCCACGTTCTCTGAGCAACTGACGTAAGAATTGACGATTGATTCGGGTAGTTTTTATGAGTCAATGTGTGCTTCAAGTATACGTACACGGGAAGTAGGGTAGTTTTTTTGGCTTCACCAGTATCTAAGGCGGGACTCTATCTGCCTTTCTACTTGATCTGAGACGCCACATAAGTGACGGCTCATAAGGAAAGAAAATAAGGACTTAGAGGCGCAAGGATGATATAATTAAGCAATTAGGTTTGGTTTATTCTATCTTAATGGAGTACCAGCAACGTTAACAGTAAGAAAAGCTATTAAAAGGTCTTCTACACTAATAACTACATGTTTTCATGTAGTTAATTATGCGGTAGGTATCTAACATAAATCTACAAAGTTTATAATTTATCTATATATATAAAAATGAAACCCGTTTTCCTTGGTCACGGCCTCACGCGTGAATGGCTAGACCGATTTCACTAATTCTTTTTTTGTTGTATTTGTTATTATTAGGAGAAGGTTGTTACGGAAAAAAATATTAAGAAAATCTCTCAGAAATATTGAAAAACCCTAAAAACAGCCCTTTTATTTTTCCCATACAAACGTTTTCTAACTAAAACGAACTTTATTGCTATTGTATAAAGTTCATATTGAATTGCAAGCACTCACTGTTGTTTAAGCAATGTAGGTATGTATGTTCCTAACGTCCAAGAGTCAATTTGCACTTTATTACCTCTGTACAAAGTTCAAATTCAATCATATCTATCAAAACAGTGTGCGTTTTATACTGATAATTTTTACTATAAATTGACAAGTTAGCATCAACAAACTACGGTTGCTATAGTTACGCAATAGCATGAGAATAGAGGTTATAACAAAGAGTTCCTATAATTATTCTCAACACCTTTGGTCACGCCATCACGCGTGAACGACTGGACCGATTTCAATTTACTCTACGTTTATCCCAAAGTCTACCCGTGCGAAGCCGGGACGGGCCGCTAGTACTTTATAATTTTATTAACAGTATGCACAGAATATTATGAAGAGACATAGATTAAGAAAATACATTAAAATATAATTAAATTAAAAAAACTAAACCAATAAAACTAAACTAATCTAAAAGGCCGCTGCCTGTGGGAATTGTTCCCAAAATGCTGGTCCCATTACCACGTTGTATGGCGATGCTCACCCTTTGGGCGAGATAGAGGCCAGCATTTTGGTCACGTGTTGCTTCGACCAGACGAGAAGAGAGCTCTTTATAATTTTTTTTAGCGCTCGGCCCCCACGGTCCCAAAGTTTCGACCCCAAAAAGCTCAAACATATAGCCGCTGTATGTAAGTATAAGTATTATATAAAGTTAGTAAGTAAAAAGTAAAGTTATAAGAACGAATAATCTATAGTAATCTCAATTTTGATTGAAAATTAATTGCTCGTAGTTTGTGGTTAGAAATTCCTTCTAAACACAGCTTGCCTGTGTCCATGACAAGTTGAAGGGAGGATATTGAAAATGAGGAAGCCGTTTTATGAAATCCATTAAAGAGTCCCTGACGACAAAGTTACAACGATAGTTAATTATCCGATCTTGCTTACAATAAATAAAATAAATATCTACAGGGTTATAAGGAAAGGGTATACTAAGCCTAAAAGGGTTTATTTAAGTTTATAGTAGGTACTTATTCTTATGAACAAATTTTACTATGGGACCAAACCGGAATTCCCGAAAAAAATTCAGCTGTTCCGTACATTTTGTCGAGTGGCGTTGACATTTTTCTATGGAACAGCTGATTTTTTTTTATTCATTTTAATTGTTCATAATGATGAGTATGAGTACTATGAGCCATTTTCAGCTTAGCGTACCATTTCCATATAACCCTGTATTTAAAAATTGTATTTGCATGCCTTGCTTACTTGCCTACCAAAAATAATTGCTTATTTTCGTCGAACCAATACTCAAACATTAAACATTACAAACATGAACGTCAATTTGTGCTCGTAATAACTAGAATTGGAGCGTAGAGTATACTTTTACGAAGTAGCTGTGGAATAGCTACGCCGTCTTTTGTCTTTTTCGATCGTGTAAATATTTCAAAGAAAGAAAAACAAAACGCGATGCGGCTACTCCCAAGCTATACTATACCTAGGTATACTATGCGTACATATACGGTAAATGGGAACTCTAGACCGAATAAACATTTTATGGTCTGACTGTCTCGCCTCGTCAAACTGTTTACACAAACCGAGTACTCGGCCGAGGGCACTGTCTCGCCACTGTACTCGTTACGTACCTAATCGTGTATGTAATCAACCAATTAGGTCTTTGATTCGCTCAGTCCACGGAAGCGTCACAGTAGGAGGTACTTTTGTCACAACGTTTACTAAAGTTTCACTTCCCGTCCGTAAAATATAGCAGCCGGATACGGTACATCCACTAAATTAGGTATTATCTGTCTCTGGGTTGGCGCCCCCCGGGACCTCGAAGGAAATTGTACCAGACTACATATGACAGCTTGTAGGAATTTAAACGGAAAATGAGAATTTCCGCTGACTAATGTTATTATGAGCCACATTTTTCCGTAAAATGAAAGAATACTTCAACGTAAAAGAACCTTTAAAATAACTTTTTGAAGTACCTATAAATATCGTGGAAATCGGCGTTGAAGCGCGCTGCTCGGTTAACAACATCGAAAAAATGTAACCATTTTTTTCATGTCGCCGGCAAAATCAATTTGCAGCGCTGACGCTGACGCCTACTACCATTTACCGATAAAATTTAAAGCTGTGAAATTCTGCGTGTAATAGATCGGTCACTACGGAGCCTGCAACGTTATTTTTTCTATGTTAGGTATATCCCTATGTATATTCGCGGCGTTACCTGCTGTGCCACATGAACTAACTTCTGAACCAAGAACTTTCTAAAGGTAGAATACAATGACGTAGTATTACGTAGGTTAGGCTACCTAAGTACAATGCACACACTAATTCAAGGTATACTACAATACTACAATTACCAATAATTATGTTGCATAAAACTTTTTTCATTTTCATTATCAATCTCGATTTAAATCCTGAAAGGGAATTACGGAATTGAGTGGGACTGAACTTACACGCTATCTAACTAATGATAATGATATTATAAATGCGAAAATGAGTTTGTTTGTTACCCTTTCCAGCCATAACTTTAACTGTAATAATTATAATTTATGCCTTGAGTATATTCAAGGCATAATACTGGGCATACATAGCCACTGCTTGTCCAATGTCCATACTGGGCAGCTATAGGCTACTTTTCATCATCATCACCGATTTTCATCACCTCGCGAGTGAAGCCACGGGTCTCAGCTAGCTTATAATATCAGTCTAATTACGTCTCATAGGGAAGTTACGCTTCGTGATCATGTTTACTCAGTTTCCTTCAAACAGATGTTCCTCATCACTAATAATATCAAAAGAATTAGTTCCACATATTCCTGGAAACCGTCAATCACATCACATCCTCGTCTCGTCGCATTACCGCCAGTATTTACCTAACGAGGAGCAAAATGACTGCGCCAAGCCTCCCTTTTTATCTGACACTGATAACTGGCTCTTTTATTGTGAACCCGCTCAAAGGGTTCATGAGGTGCAGACATTATCTATTAGCGAACAAAAGGAAAATTCCGCCTTAACTCTTTGTATTTACCTACAAAGGCGGCTCAGATCGAATCTGGATTTTTAAAGATGCTTTTGTTATCTGTAAAGTATAAGACGAAGTTGGCTTTGCGTGTCTTTTTGCTTGCTTATATGGAAATCTTATATTGTTTCAGTAAAAAGCCTTTACTAAAGTCTTTTTTCAAATGTCATAGGTTGCATCAGTTCTCGATGTTCTTTCATTCCGGACCAGGAAGAGAAAGAAGGCCATTGAATTCACGTACCTATAAAAGAAATATGGATCAATTTTCTCTTCTGGAGCAACTGAGTTATCTTGTATAATATGTACCTACCTATTTTCTTTATATATCCACTTATTGAATTTCATACTTCATTTATTGAACTTAGTTGAAAAAATATATGTTGGACCAAGGATAGTTTTACTTACCCGTGGTCTAACTGGTTGGACCACGGTTCGGGAGCGAATTTAGTTATCGTAGATACAAACTAATGAAACTAACATACATAAGCAATTACTGTTGGGTCGATAATTCAGAATCTAGATTTAATACCACTGTTTCGCTGTAAGAGACAGTTATTGTCGATAAATTGTAGCACATGTGTCGTGAATGATACACACAGATTTCGCAAAGCGTTCGAGAGGAAGTTGCCGACGGAAGTAGTTTAGGCGGGCGGAAACGCTGCGGCGGGAAGATGGCGCCGTTTCCGTTACCACTCTCTTGTTTACCCTGCTGCGTGGGCGAATCTAAGTTGGTTTGGAAACGGGGGGGGGGGGGGGGGGGGGGGGCTGTTGTTATCTTTATGATTCAAAGGCTTTCAAACAAGTGACGCTTGCATGTCGAAACGTTGAAATAAAATCTCTCCTTTTTTAAAAAAACAATTTTATAGGATTAATATAATTGATACAGACTTGAATTAAAGCCCATAAGCCCATTAGGTAATTATATTGATCGTGCATTTATAAATAAAACGTCTAAGTAAAATTAGCTGAATTCAGAACGAATAACCTGAAAGTAAATCCTTGAACCAACCCTGCGCTGCCGTGTTTGCTTGGCTCAGTAATAAGCTAAGTTGACTTCTCTTTGTAGAGCGCGGAATTTGGTAAGCGTCGCGTCGTTGAGGACGATTGCGAAGTGAATTAGAACTTTTGTAGAGTTTATAGACCTAGGAAAAAGTTCTGAGGACCTTCCTTAATGAAGAGTTGTACATATTGTTTTTGTGTACTTACAATGGAATGAAAGTTATAGTCAAGGTGGAAAAATGTAGTGTTGGGAGACATGAGTGAGTGCATTGTGTCCGAAGACGATGTCGAGGATAGAGCGAAGTGGAAAAGAATAGTAAGGAAGGCTGATCCCACCATCATTTGGGATACATTTGCCAGTTATTCCACCGCCAAGCAGTAATGTGTAAACATTACTGTGTTCCGGTTGGAAGGGCATTGTTTCCAGTGAAATTACAGGGCAAATGGGAGATTAATCAACTTATATCTCAGGGTGACGAGCGCAGTGCTGTGCCGCGCAGGGTCTTGAATTCTGTGAGTTCAAAATTCTGGGTGGCGCAGACCTGTTATGGGCAAACGTGACGTTTAACATCAGGCGAGCGATTTGCTCGTTTCGTCACTTAATCACATAAAAAAAGGAAGAGAGAGAGAGCGAGACAATAGAATGAAAGTTCTATTTGTATGACGTCATAATCATGTAATTCTTGAACTCTTTTCTCTGAAGTAAGAAAAAAATGAACGAAAGCCAGTGAATGTGCTTTTCACGTTTCAGTTCTATGAAATGTGTACTTTACCATTTTTATAAGATATTTCTAGCTATTTAAATTAACATTATTAACTAATAAGTAAATGTAAGCAAGTATATTATTCTCGCAATATGTAGGTAAAGTTTTAACATCAACACTCATAAGCCAAAGCTATTTACTAAATGAGGCTCATTTGCGCAGGCTGTCTGAGATTTTAATTATTTCATTCTAGGTTTTAGGTAGATGCGGGTACGACATGCTTGAAATGTAGCTCATATAAAGGTAATAAAAGCATTGTAGCAACTTTAAGTAGTAACTCTCTCTCTTAGATGCCTAGACATAGAGGACTCTTATGTTGCTAGATGCCCTTTGTTGACTGACTCGTCTTGAACATAGCATTATGAAAGATTATACCTACTAAACTTATCTGCTCCATTCTCATACTTTGTTTTATCGAATGTATACTATACTACCTTATTGTTATTAAAAGTTATTCTAAAGATAACTAACTATTTAAGTACTTTGTGTTGCAATATAAGTTATTCAAATATACATCATCATTAAACTTTTATCAATGCAATGCTCTTTGCCGTGATTGTGAGTTTTGCGGGCAGTGCTTTGCGGTATAATTTGGAAAATGAGTTGTCAGTGGTTTTCATTTATGTAGTCTGATTACCAGCAATTTTAGTCGCAAGTGAGCAGCTCAAAATGAACTAAGCAGTCCAGTGCCCTGGCACCCATAATTCACATTCCATGGCCTGTAAAAGCACCTACGAAAATGCACGTCCGTTGCGAATTTGCCTCAGGTGAACACCGGACATTACAGCATTGTTTGTGCTACGAAGTTTATGTGGGTTGTGTTCTGTGCTACTGCAGAAGTTTCCTTTGTATTTGTTAGGTGGCATAACAGCAGATTATAAACAACAGTTCAAAGATGCAGGCAGGGATGTCTTTTATTAGTCCTCTGAGATTCAATAAAACAGGGCAAGTTAAGCTTCTCTTCTGTTGTCTTGCAAGGCTGTGTTTAAATTTGGTATACAAGAATAGAAGGCTATTCGCAAAATAAAAAGGGAATTGTTTCTTTCTGTTGTGAATACCTAAATAGTTTAACTATCCCTAAATAGTAATAAGTAAAAAAACAATTTACCATCGCGGAGTCCGAGGTGTTTGATAAACGTTTTAAAACATAGCTATCCAATAACTTGAATTATACCTGATAAGTTCCCTCACATTTGCAATATAAGAGAAATCCCAAATTTTCTCCATTAACGTTCTGGTTTTCCGAACAGCTCGCGCGCTCGGCGTCGGCATTACATTCCGATGCCAAACTCCAGCGCATTGTGTAGCGATTCCACCCAGGTAGAATGCATGGCACATGCTCACAGCATTGCATGGGTAGGAATCCGGGTTTCGGGAACTTTCGCACACGAAACATAAATTCAACGCTCATTCGGTATTTGATTCATTTGATTATTCTTATCTATGGTTGTGTTTATCCTTCAGATTATAAAGTACAAAAAAAAATTGCACAAAATTAAAAAATGTAAAGCATTTTGGGCATAAATGAAAACTAGGTAGCTACATTGTTTTACATATATTAATACTTACTTATACGAATGTATAAGAATGTTTCGATAGCTTTTAGTACAAGCTCAAATCCTGATGCTACTGATATAATGTAACCTAAAAACATTCAATATTATCAATTCTGTTTTGTCTTGTTATCGAGCTGATATGAATACACTATCCATAATTCCAAAAGCGATATAGGAGGCAAACATTCAGAAATTAGGTTCGGTAGAGTGCTTTTCTATGTATACGAAGAACACTCGAAAGATCATGAGTTAAACCCGCATACCGACAGGTGTATGAAAATGCCGTTGCTTAGGTAGATACTACATACGATAAAGTAAGAACATTAAAGACACAGAATACATTTCTAAGTACTGCAACATTTTCTTAATTTCCTTCATAGAGCAGAGACAATTAATATCTAATTTACGGAAGCCTGCAGCCTTATCGGCTAGATTTGTAAATTTGAGAATCGACGATCGAAGTTGTCAAAATCAGCCGATACAAAGTTTTATCTGAAAACACACAATTATTATTTTAGTTCACTTTACTCATCCGGATCATGAAATTCGAATATTTTAGGCAGAGTGAAGGCACTACGGGCTCGAGGAAAGCTAGATTGGCTAATTTCGAATTTCATGAGGCCAGAATCAAAAACTGTTGAAGTTATCCGATAGCTCAATGTGGCATCGCCTTAAGCCAAAAACGCTTTCTTTGGAAAGGAAAACTTGATAGTAGGAAGTAGGTCCTCCAGATTGTTCTTAATTCTCTTCACACAAGTATCCTAACTATACAAGGTTATAAGCATGTGATGGTGTACTGAAAACACGTAACCAACTCATACTATGAACAGTTTTTACCATGAGACCAAAAATTCGTGAGAAAAAGTCAGCTATGTTACTATGGAATACAGTCAACTATTCTGTAGAAATATGTCATTGACACTCAACTCTAGAAACAGTTTTTTTAAATATTAAAATTGGTCTAATATTATAACAAAAGTCCTTTAATAATGAGTGTTTAGAAAATTAAACGTATTTTCGGCTTTGTAAAACCCAAGCTTTAAACCAGGTAGCTACTTTATTATGAACGGTATGTATCTAGCTAGAGACTGGTGTCAAATAAACATCGAAGCAGCACTAATAAAACTAATTACTACTAAAACGTATTTTATGGCCCGTAAATTCTGTTAGGAACTTGTACCACTTAGGTAAGTGCTTAAAAATTTGGCATTAGGCATCAATGGGTTGATAGGTAGGCTTTTACTGCCCTATTTACCTTAAACAACAAACTTACGACTACCAAGAGTCATTACTACACTTCCGTTACAATTACAATTTTTATGGCGAAAGCAAACGAATAAACCAATAAAAATGTGTTTAAATTCGGCTCTGAAATCGGTTATCTGTCTGTCGTTTTTCACGTGCCGAATAAACAAACTATTGAATTGTCTGACGATGCAGCTCCATAATTGGTTTGCGTCAGTATTTGTTTGCTCGCTCGTGTATTTTTGTAGCGGCGAGGAAGAGTGCATTAATGCTGACGAGGATGGTACCTGTAAGTAAATTTATCTTTCACTGTATATATAAATAGAATAGAAATATAATACTAATAGTTTATTGACCTTATAACTACTTTTGTTACATTAGGCACGTCCGTCCATATTACAAAAATTATGATAAAATTAAGGAAATGATAGCGAAAAAATATTATAACAATGATGAGTACTACGAGCCTTTTTCGGCTTAACATCTTTTCATATAGCCCTGTATAGAAAAAAAATTGTCACGGGGAATATTAAATCGTTTCTGTAGGCTACACGGGCGACGCGCAAATAGAAGCTAGTCGTACTGTCGTATATACAAGGTGATGACAACGCGAATGATTTAAAGAGGAAAACAAAACAGGTGTTGGGTGAACGTTTACAGGAAAAAGAACTTCACAGAAAAAATCAATTTTGCGTTGTAGCTACTGTGTGTACTCGTTTACTTGATTTCAAACGTTGTCTATAACTTATTACAAGCTTTTATTTAACTGACAATGTATGTAACTAACATAATATGTTTGTTCGGGTGGAATCTTGCAACTCAATTTTGAACCACTTCCCGATGTCCGATTGAGCTGAAATTTGGTATAGATACATGTGTAACTCCGATGACAATGGAATAAAAGCTTGTTTTATAATAATATTTTTTTATTAACTTTTAATTCATTTTTCAGGCTTAGAGCGTTGTCCTGAAAACACGTTTGTGCATATTTTTGGATGCGAAGACGAGGCATTGACAAAGCGTACGTGTCGGCACCCAGATACCACAAGTTTGGGCTACATCTGCGACTATTCCCACTGCGAGTGCCACAAGCCCCAGCTGTGGGACGAAGCTGCCCACAAATGCGTGCTGCTTGAAGATTGCTCCGACCAGTCTAAAGTTATAGAAGAAGAAGATAAATTGAGAAAAGATCAAGAAAATATGGTGTTTCGTCCTTTCGTAGATTTTGAATATTTTGAATAAAACCTGATCGAACTCAAATAATGTATTATATTGATTGGTAGGCACAAGACACTACCCACTAACTACTGGTCCCTAGTGACAGTTTTATAGTAGGTATATGATATTTATAATTATGGAATTAACTAAGTGTCTCAGTATTGACTAAATTGTTTATTGTAAGATAGACGAGCATACCAACTATATGTATAGATCGTGATTCAACTTATGATTTTACCACTGCAAGTCATACTCCTGAATATCAATAGCTGAATAGCTAGTCTGTGTTCGCGAGAGTCCCATTTTTTTCGCATTAGCATATAATCGGTAGGAAAAACTTTGTTTGCTAAAGAAAAACTTTTCTTGTAGGTTTTGATACTAAGTTTTTTTCGACGAGTTGGTCAATCACTCACATATTATTATAATCTACAAATAATTTGCTACTAAAACAGATAAGGTCACGTAACGTTTTATTACAGTACATGATAGCAAGGGTCATCGATTACTTAGAAATAGACGAGTATCATAATACAATCACGCCATCTTAATTAATTTGTTTAGAAAATGATAACAACAAAAGCTAATCCATCATTGGTCAAGATGCACCAGAAGATCAAATTGTCACGTGTAGTTGGCAGTTATTGTCAGTATTGTACTAGGTATTATATGTAATGGGTTGAATACATATAACGAGTACAGTGGCGAGACAGTGCCCTCGGCCGAGTACTCGGTTCGTCTAAACAGTTTGACGAGGCGAGACAGTCACTAGAACTAGAACCATGATTTGTTTGATCGGCCGACTGAGCTCATTTACTGTCTCGCCACTGGACTCGTTACGTGTTATCAACCCATTACCTTTAGTCCTTTATATTATCATGCTATATCGCCTAAGTAATCCTTAAAATAAATCTAATGAAAATTTGTTGCTTTCTGTGCCTATTTATGAAATATTAAATATTTTTCCAAGTAATGTGTAAACTGCAAAATAAAAGTACATGTCGTAAATACATTTGTATTTTCCGTCCCAACTCATTGGAATGCTCGTCTAAAGTTAAGATAATTAAAAGTTATAATTAGCTCAAACACACAGAGACAGAGTGAACCGTATTACGGAAAGTTCTTTTGACCTCTGCAACTTCATATAAATCCTAGTTAATATTAAATTAATCCAGAAGTGAGTTTGTTCGTTTGTTACGCTTTCACGCCTAACTATTCGACCAATCAACATTAAATTTTGAATAAACGTAGTCAGGAGTACAGAAAAGGACAAAGGCTACTTTTCACCATCATTTTCATCACTCGGGCGGAACAGTGAAGCAGCAAGTACAAAAATAAACTAGTCAGCTATACATGTAGGTAAGTATAAATAGTTACTATCTTCTGATACTAGGTTTGACCTTTGCTTCGTCCTCTATATCATCGATAGATGTACATTGTTTATATTTAAAGTCAACTTGTTTGCGGAAACATGACCATTGCATATTAAAACAAGCGTAAGGTAAGACGTCACTCAAGAGTATTTTTAAACATTTCTCTTTTTACGATCAGTGTCGACGACACTTATCTGAAAATAATAAAGACTATTATTACATTTTATCTTGCAGATCAGCATAAAATATGATTCTAAATGAAGCCTGGCTAACTGTAGCTGCTATAGCCATTACGGTGATATTACCTTCGTCAGCAGAAGATCGACAAAAGGCCGAATGTACAAACAAAACGTCCTGCTCATCGTGTATATTAACGAGTTTCTGCGTGTGGTGCGTAACAAAGAGCAAGTGCACAAAACAGGAATGCGGTAACGACAATATCATTTATCCGAACAATGTAGACGCCATAATGGCCGGCTCAAGCTTCTGTCCCAGAGTTGTCGAACCAGATGTGAGGACAATAAAAAGCGGAACAAGGGACGCTTTGCTGGTGAAAATTACGCAAATACATTTGTACATGGCGTTCACTCCCTGGAAATGTAAAATAATTGTCAATGATAAAGAGACAGTTGTGAACGCGGTGCTTCTAGGCGATACTGTGTTCTGCGAATCGGTCTTATTCGAAAATAATTCCGAGAGTCCTTACGTAAACGGGACACTATCGGTTATGTGGGATTACAGCAAGACTTTCGACGGAGCCGTGCTGATAAAAGTGTGCCGATGCGACCTCGATCCTAAATGCTCAGCTTGTAAATAAAATATTTTTCAGTGCTCGCTTTTACGATATCCTTCAAACCGTTTAGTTTGCTTCAAGAACTAAATACATTTCTCGTGAAAATAGTTTGGCAAAATGTCTAAAAGTTGAAGAAATAAATAGCTTTACGCCAGTTGGACGCTACTTGCGCGTCTGATGTGTTTTGCAAAATTTTATTGTAATTTTTGTTACGTAAGAATGTGCCATGGCCTGAAAATAAAATGTGTGTTGTATATTCCACGCGGGCGCCTAATGTCAAAGGACACATATTCGGAACTCGCAGCTGTCGGAGAAAGGTTTCATAAAAATATTTATTGTGCACAGGTATTTTATTGGGGACCGCAATTAATTAGATCAGAATCAGGGCGGGATCGGATTAGGTTAATAAACAACAGGGAACAAAGCGAGCAGTGTTGCTCACTCGGAGCGTTTTCGCTAATTTAGCTGAAGAAGTTGCTCCTTTCAATTAACAACCGTCACAAGCAATTTTTCTTTCGGTAGGGAATGGTCGCTCGCTGGCAGCAAAAAGTAGTAAACGAAGTTATGCAGCACTCTGTCTTATTGCATCGCATCTTGTAAATAGAGTAAGCATTTTAAAAGTTAGTTTCCTACTTTGGTATATTCATTCATTAGTGAATTCTGCTAGTTTATGAAATGCTTTATTCAAAACTAGATGCACACCGCGGTTTCAATCGCTTTTTTTTTAAATTTTAAACCTACACCGAACTAAAGACAAAAAAATATCAAGAAGCTCAAATCGATTTTGAGTTCTAGCAAGACTAACGAACAGTAGATTTTTATATTTAAGAGAAAGATGAAATGTGAAATCAACTAGAAGACTTAAATGCTAGTTAAGATATGCCCTCCTACAGCTCACTACAGCTTTAGTAAATCGCAACATCTCTCAGTTTAAATTATATCACGAGCATCCGACCACTATTAGTTATTTAAGCAGTAAACAAAGGATAAGCCCTGTAATATGATTTTGAGGAAGGTTTTCCCAAACCCACAGTGTATTTAAGAACAGTACAGTAACTAGCCCGTTTATGATATTTCGATTCATAGCAAGGTTCCTATAATATATGTTCTACTATGTTTTGCATCAAAACTAACTTAGGCAGTTTCGGTGTTTTTAAATACAACTAATATATATAATATCAACATCACAACAAGTATTACACTCGTAACAGTCTTGAGAGTGATTCGTGAGAGAATAATGTAAATTTGTATTATAAATATATATAATAAATGAATAAATAAATATAATAATTATAATAAATATATATTATAAATACTTCACGTAAACGTTGGGAACAATTTGGAGCTCTAAAATTATATAAAACATACATTGTTCTACGGAAATTTGAAACCCCAGTATGAATATAGTTTGGTACACGAGCGTAACATGCTGAAGTCCTTACATTGTATGCTTTGTAAGCATTTCCCTAGAATAGTGCTATATTTATTTTTGCCCTATTTATTTTGTTGTTCTAACGGACGTCAAAAAGGAGATGTTACTCAATTGGACTGTTTGTTATTTTTTTAACTCCTGACGCAATAAGAGTTGTGTTATAAGTTTGATCGATATGCGTGTGTTTGTCTTTTTGTGTGTCTGCTTATAGCACCGTAGCTCTAAAACTTTTTTTTTATTTGAAAGCCGGCTTTCTAGTTGTGGTTTTTGGACATTTTTTTAAACAATTCAGCCGTTCTGAGTTTGGAGTTTTTAAAATTTTAATCCTCATTGCTTACTTAACCCCGCTGGTATTTAGACTTCTGTACTTAACTGTGGTCAGGCTTCATCAAACGGGATATACGCCACTTAAATCGACCGCGCGGATTCGGGTGTCGGACGTGCACAGAATAGCTCCAACTTTGTTTAGCGGACTCTTGTCATTTTGTAATGTGTTGGGATGATAAAGAAGTTCTATCTCTGACGCGAGGGTCACCCTCTGGGGCTTGTAACTAGTTAGTCTGGTGATTTGGTAAACAGTTTTGGGAATAGTGTTTGAATTTTGTCGCAAAATACAGATATTTTAGATCCATACATTAGGTAACGGAAAAGTATAGTAATACCTACTTAAGCGTGTTCTTTTACATGTCAAAGTGAACAACTTTTGTGACACTAGTTCTAGAAGTTGTTCACTTTGACGTGTAAAAGAACACAATTACTACACCTTTCCGTTACACCTTGCAAATTTTAGGTAAGGCAGATCAAGGTTGTGGGTAAGGCAGATCAAGGCAGATTAAGGTAGGTAAGGTAAGATCAAGATTTTTATAAGATGCCAAAGTAGCTGTACTGGAAAAGCTAACAGTTTTGGGAATACTTTATGCAATAGAGTTTGAATTTGAACATTAAAAATTATTTATAAAATATTTTAGATATGATAATTATAAGGTCAAGGTTTTTTTGAAAACAGTTAAGTTGCTGTACTGAGAGCTATTTTACTGGACTTAGAACATATAGAATAAATTAAATACTTACAGTATGTGAGGAATATAAATTCTAATATACCTACTTAGATGATTAATAGATTGAACGTATCAAGTAATTTCATATCTGGGCATCTAATCACAATTTTTGTAGATATACGAACTTGACAGCTTTGGTAGGCTTGGCAAGAATTTTGAAAACACGTTATAGTTGAATGAAGATAGAGCTGGTACCACAGAAGATACAATAATCGGTACAACAATCAAACAACTCAACTCATGTTAACTTACGTTTTCTCTCTTATCTTTGTAATTTGCACTAAAAGCATTAAATATTAAAAATAATAGGATCCAGAGAAAGCCATTAATTAAACTGGAGCCCATTAATTTTATAGTTTTACTAGCTGACTCGACAGACGTTGTCCTGTCAAAAGCCATTGCGTAACTATAGCAACCGTAGTATGTTGATGCTTAGTAAAAATTATCAGTCTAAATATAATTTGCAATAAATTAAAATTGCGACTAAAATTTGAGATTTAAACTATCCTATCTCTCAAGTTGGATCGAACTGCACATGGTGTGCGAATTTTATTATAATCGGTTAAGTGGTTTAGGAGTCCATTGAGGACAAACATTGTGACACGAGATTTATATATATTAAGATATTCAAATTATTCACTAAGGATAATGACCTTGATAATTTCTAAGCAGATAACGGATAAATATCAATATCACTATCGCCAACACAATATTGTAATAACAATACTTTTCGTTCCAAGCCACAATCTACACTTTTGTATATGGGGTATCGCGACAAACATGTAATTTTAGCCCGTACTTGTGGTGCTGTCTGTCTGCACTCTATACCATTAATAAGGGCACCACCTTAACCCAAAACTCGTGACACAGTAAAGAAGCAGTCAGTTAGTCAACTTCGAATGATGGGGTTGTAATCTAAGATGAAAATGTACCTTTGTGTGGTCAAAGCTGTGAACTTTGTATGCCCAAATGTGTAGCTGTATTAAACTATCTACTTTCATAATATGATCAATATGCCAAAAATACTGGCAATAAAATATTTTTTTGGATCTGAGTCTGGGAATTAAGACAGTGGCAAATATCGAATGGTTATCTTTGTGGCGGGGACACGAAACTGATAAGGTTCGCTTTAACGTTATCTATTAATCGTGTTGACTACTATTTTTGTGTTATTTTGGCAACATACTGGCTATAACAAGATCAAGCCACGTCCAGCCACTGAGGATGTAATTACTACGTTGACATATCTGTACACGATTTTTTTGTAACATTGTTTGACTACTAGGCGAAATGGCAAAAGGACGAAGGCTTAGTTTTACTAAGGCTGTGACAGAATACTTTTTGTTGCAAGGAATTCTGTAGGTTACTGTAAGAAACTCAGTAAAATTTGATTTGATGGGTTTAACAGCGCCTTTTATGGATGGTTTTGGGCTTTTGGGTGCCTTTACAAGTTGGAAAGCCTTTTCTCGAATCTCTCACGGTTTAGTTGTGGAAACTTATTTTTTATGGATGATTTTGGTTGCCTTTACAAGACCGAGAGCCTTTTCTCGAATCTCTCACGGTTTAATTGTGAAATTTACTGGCTAAATCAGTTTTCAATACGCCAGGCCAGTTTTATAGATCATTGATGTTTAACCACCAATTCGCCAAGCGACAGCCTCCGAAGTTTTTTTTTATGAATGACTAAATGCAGTTGGCCATTATGATTGAGGCTCCTACATACAGCGTACCGGGTGGGAGTCGTCGAAGATAATGCACGAAGACTCAGAATTTGAACTTATGCTACTGTTTTTTTGCTGATACTTTACGCCAATGTAGAAGGAGGCAATTAATCAAGCAGACACTTTCCCGGATTATAGTAAATAGCCCGGGATTACTCCTGCGTTTTTCCGGACATATCGCCTAGTTTTCTAAGACGATAAATTACGTCCCTTACTTGACTCCGCTTTGAGTAAATGGGTGAACCGATTAAACTCCTAAAGGAGTCTAGCTAGCTGAGTCACGTACTTACCTAGATTACTTGTGACATTTTTGACAAATTGGTAGATATTTTTTTAATCGCAATTAGCTTATCTGTGACTAGCTTTTACGATAGCCTTACGATTTTACCGCTGTGGACATAACAGGAACCAATTTTTATTCTGGAATAAAAAGAGACCTAATTTACTTTCTTCATAATGCCCTTACACTTTACCCGTAAAAAGGCGACCCATCGCCCTGTTGCTGTGAGAAAATGGAACAAATAAATCACCAAATACCTACACTTTCGCACTTAAAATTACAGTATTTATAGTTTCAAAACAAAAAAGTCGAACCTATATGTACCTATTTCGATAATTTTTATAATTCGGTCTGACTTTGAAAATACGAAAAATAGTACGTAAGGTATCTTGAAACTTTTTTATGTTTCTTTTGTTAAAATATAATTAGGTGGCAACTAATTAGATAACAATGACTAATTATATCACTTCTTGATATATCAGACCATCGCAATATCGTGTAATTATAACACAAGCGTAATTATTTAGGCCGCTAAATCAATATTTAAAATTTTAATCGTGCTGATTTGCGATCGCGCCCATTTTACATTCGAAACGAACGATTTTAGTGCATATTTTTCCATGTAAACTTGTAAAAAAGTAAACACTTAAAGAATGGCGGTGTGAATTAAGTGCTGGTGAATTTTCATCGGTTTTGGGCAGCTTGTGCAGGCAGCGGCTACCTGTCCACATCACATCTTGAAGATTATCTGCGATGGCGGACGAGACGAGCGCGAGCCCGTTGACGACGCAGGTCTACGTCGAGAGGAAGACTATGGAAAGCGAAAGCGAACCCCAACCAACCACAATGTTCTCATGGTCTACTGCAAAGTGGAGGTCGATATTAGCTGAGTTCGTATCTACATCCATTCTCGTATTTTTCGGCTGCATGTCCTGTTTACCGATTAATGGAATAACCAGAAATTCTTCTTTTTACACTCCATTGGCCTTTGGATTAACAGTCATGATGAATTTCCAAATTTTTGGACATATATCCATGGCACATTGAACCCGGCCGTGACGCTAGCAGGGGTGATATTTGGAAACACTTCAGCCGCCCTCGGAATATGCTATACCATTGCTCAAATCATAGGAGCGGTGGTCGGCTACGGAGCCCTCATAACTCTTGCGACAATGGACGTGACCTGGGGTCTTTGTGTGCCGTATCCACATTATAGACTCACCAATATTCAAGCTCTGTTCATTGAGGCTATTCTGACTGGTGTACTTTCTTTGGTCAACTGTGGTGTTTGGCACTCGGTGAATCAGCACAAGCAGGATTCGGTTCCTATAAAATTTGGTTTGGCTATATTTGGTCTCTCTATTATAGGAGGCCCGTTGACAGGAGCCAGTATGAACCCCGCCAGGGCCCTCGGGCCTGCCTTGTGGACTGGTGTATTTTATAACGCCTTTTGGATTTATTGGGTAGGGCCTTTGCTTGGCGCTGGTGTGACCGCGATATTATATAAGCTTCTTTTTGTTAAAAGGGATAAATATTTACAAATGAACTTACTATAGATTGCAATGTAACAATACATACAACATAATAATACAACGTAAGACGTTTTTACACGTTTTGTGTTGGATTTATCTGCTGAATGTTAAATTTGTAGATTAGTTGTTTTGTAAAACAATCTACAAATATTTATCTGCAACTTTGTATAACTAACTCTGTTTGGCTACATTAGCGGGCGAAGATTCGTATCGTGTTGGCGCGACAAAAACATCGTGTTCGGACATAGGCGATGTCCTTGTCTACATTAAGGCGGGCGAAGATTCGTGTCGAGTTGACGCGATGCATCGTGCCGGATTGTGTTGTGAATTGACACTGAATTGACGTAACGACCCAAGCGAATATTGTCGCGACAAATCCCTTTGATCCGTGCCAGTTTACCGATAGCTCCCCGAACTACATCGTCTTCGCCCGAACACTACGCGATGATACGATGTACCCGGCCACATTCATCGCGTTAACACGAATATTCGCTGTAGCCCGCTAATGTAGCCCCAGCATGAAAATCTGAGTTCAAAAATGTGATTGTGAGTTTGCGAGTAATTTTTATTGTAAAATTAATTTCTTATTTTCTTTGACTACGTAATAGAACATCTGCTAGCTAAATATTAGAAGTAGCTAATAGTAGAAACAAACAAATCCATTAACCATAATTTTATAAGTGCTATATTTTAAACCGACTTCAAAAAAGGAGAAATAAAAAAAAACAATCCGGACGAATTGATAACCTCCTCCTTTTTTTGTTTGTTTCTACTATTACCTACTTCTAATATTTAGCTAGCAGATGTTCTATTACGTAGTCAAAGAAAATAAGAAATTAATTTTACAATAAAAATTACTCGCAAACTCACAATCACATTTTTGAACTCAGATTTTCATGCTGGGGCTACATTAGCGGGCTACAGCGAATATTCGTGTTAACGCGATGAATGTGGCCGGGTACATCGTGTCATCGCGTAGTGTTCGGGCGAAGACGATGTAGTTCGGGGAGCTGTCGGTAAACTGGCACGGATCAAAGGGATTTGTCGCGACAATATTCGCTTGGGTGGCTACACCTACATCAATTCAGTGTCAATTCACAACACAATCCGGCACGATGCATCGCGTCAACTCGACACGAATCTTCGCCCGCCTTAATGTAGACAAGAACATCGCCTATGTCCGAACACGATGTTTTTGTCGCGCCAACACGATACGAATCTTCGCCCGCTAATGTAGCCGAAGCATAAAGAATTCGAATTTAAATGTCAAATCTCGGAAAGATTTGACATATTCTTTCCGAGATCTGATTCCTTCTTTCGTCCGTTCGTCGTTTTTAAGTGTTTTTTCAGTATGTACGAAAGTAACTTGGATCTATACATAGAAGCTGCCTTGCAAAAGGACTTCAGCGCTTCATGGTTAACCCTGTAGATACCTATATTGACACAATTGTTATATTTACACAGAATTACTCCGTAATCACGTATTATTGCGTTAGATACTCCGACGATAGTTCAGATAACATCCGATTATTTTTTCTGTGATTTTCACCAAAATAATAGCGTGATTATACCAAAATTATTACTTGTATATATGTATGACGAAGTTTAACTCGCGCAGTGAAGATGATGATGATATAGATAATGTGTTAATCCAGGGTATATAGTATATTTCTGTTTTAAATAGCATATAATTCTGTGTATCTAGCACAACTTTGACGTAAACTTACGTAGCGAGTATTCGACAGAAAAGTATACGCCATTTACGCCCGTCAGGGGCGCTCTTGACAGGCGTAAATGGCATACACTTTTCTATCAAATACTCGCTACGTCAGTTTACGTCGTAGTTGTGCTAGGCCTACAGCTGTTCAGCCGTTTTAGCGTGAAGAAGCAACAAACATACTTTCGCATTTATAGGTATAAATAGACTATCGCTTCTAAACAAAATATGTCGATAAAATATCGATTTTATAGTTTTTAGGGTTCTGAACGTCCTTCGGAGAAAAACCCTCAAGGCGAGACTTTGGTGTCTGTCCGTCTATATGTCACCACAGCCAATTATAATATATCTCAGGAACTAATTAAGCCAGCGGACTCAAATTTGGCGTGATACTAGTTAATTTAGACAATTTTTAGTTAATTAGATAATGTTACAATTCGTAGCGAAAAACATGCTGAGAAATAGGTTTTCACCTGAAAATTGAGTCCTGAAATGAGGACCTGAAATTTTATAGCCCACCAATGTGGTCATGTCGGTATCAGATGAAAGGTATTAATTTGGACATTTCAAAAGATTTTTTATTTATTTTTACCTTGCGTAGTTTCTTCTAAATTTTAAAATCAGTGAAAAAAAATGCCGCCCTCTGAATTTATTCAATTATACTCGGGCCATTTTAAGAAGCCACAATTGACGACTGTCAGTTTTATCTTCATAGTGAGGTGACCTGCTTAAAAACATCGATTAAAATGAATCAATACTTGAAACATATGTGAATTTTAAAAATCTTCAGGCGAATCATATTTGAAGAGAGTAACATTCTTACGTCAAGTAAATAAAATGACAGATTGGGACAATGTCGTGTTTATTGACGAAACATGGTTGAATGCGAACCATGATGATAACGCCACTACAGAAGACTGGAGAAAAGTCGTAGAGAAAACAAAGAAAATAATTTTACAAGATTTTGAACGAGATGTGAGAATAGACAATATTATAGAAAATGAACTAATAATATCACGCTAAAGGACCGGAAAAAGGCAGACGATATATAAGATCCACAACGAATGTCGAGGACATTTTAAATAAAGTCAGACAATTAAAGTGGCGATGGACAGGACACATGACAAGAGACAGCAGAATTAAATGGACAAAAATTATAACAGAGTGGCCACCACGGGATGGCAAAAAAAAGAGGAAGACAGCTTAAAAGATGGATGGGTGACATAAAAAAACATTGGTGGAGTAATCTGGCCAAGAAAGGCTAGCGACAGAAAGAAGTGGAAAGGGCTCGTCACAGGACACGCTGATCACGACACAGAAAAATAGTATTATTAATTGTCAATACTATGTTTAAATTATCAGCAAGCAGGCTTAAATAAATAAACGTAGTCAGTAAGATCAGTCCAATAAAAATGTCGGGTCAGTAAATTGTACCTTACCAAATCAATGATTTTTTCTATTTAGTTATTTTTTGTATTTTTATAGTTTGTTAAAAGAATAATAAATATTTATGTTTTATTATAATCACAACGTGGTTATTAATTTATGGTGATATTCTTCACAAGTAATCATTGCATTCGATTCAACTTATCAGTTTTCGATTTTTAGAGTAACATCCTTAGTGTTTAAAAAGAAAAAAGGTTAACTGACGCAACATTGTAACAACGTTCAGTTCTTTACGAGATCGTAAATTATCTCGTAGATCAGTAATTATTTATTATGTTTAAAATGGTTTATTAAAAAAACAAATCATAAAATAACTCGTATCGGTCATTATTACAATAAATATGTAATCGTAATTGAAAAAAGTTCAGCAATTGTGCAGTTCTAACAAAACGAAAAAATATATTATTTATGCCCGCCGTTACTAGGTTACGTTGTTGAATTTCGATGAATTGTCAAACGGGGCCTGTAAAATTGTCAATAGATAGGTATATAATTAGATAGATAATTAGGTTTCCTAACTTAATAGTTTTTTATTTTATTTACAAATTCATGAAAATAAAAGGATAAGGGTCATATCATCTTAGTTCCATAGTTTGTATCTTGGATTGATTTGTGATTTATTGTCTTAGATGCGATTTTAGGGTTTCGCGTTTGTTTAAAATACGATAGTTCAGAACCTTTGACATGCGAGTTTTCGCTTTGGCAGATCCTACTACTATTATAAAGGCGAAAGTTTGTAAGTATGGATGTATGTATGGATGTTTGTTACTCTTTCACGCAAAAACGGCTGAACGGATTTACATGAAATTTGGAATGAAGGTTGTTCATGGTCTGGATTAACACATAGGCTACTTTTTATCCCGGAAAACGCGGGTGAAGCCGCGGGGCGCAGCTAGTTTATTATAATTTGGTCTGACTATGATAAGACCAACAATATTACGTAGGATACCTTGCAATGTTTATTGTTACCTATATTTAAATGATTAGGTACTGAGATAACAGTATTGGGTAAAATGATATATCACTTCTTGATATATCAGACAACCGTAATATCGTGTACTTGTAAAACAAGCGTATATAATTTAGGCTGCTAGATAAATCAATATTTTTATTTCAATCGCGCTGACGTGCGGTCGCGTCCATTTCACATTCAAATTGAATGATCGCAGTGAATATTTAAATTGTGTGAACCTGTGAAAAATAAAACTGTTAATGGATGGCAGTGTGGATGAAGTGCTGGTGAATTATTTTCGATTTTTGGCGACGCCGACTGGTCCACATCATTACACCCTTGAAGATTTGCTGCGATGACGAACATGATGAACGCAAGCCCGCCAACGCTGGTCGACGTCGGGAGCAAGGAAGACAAACCCCAACCAACCACTATGTTCTCATGGTGCTCTGCAAAGTGGAGGCCGATATTAGCTGAATTCGTATCTACGTCTATTCTCGTATTATTCGGCTGCATGTCCTGTATACCGATTGATGGATTAAGTGAAATGTCTCCCTTCTACACTCCAATGGCATTTGGATTAACAGTCATGATGAATATACAGATTTTTGGACATATATCCATGGCACATATGAACCCGGCCGTGACGCTAGCAGGGGTGATATGGGGGAACACTTCAGTCGTCCTCGGAATATGCTATGCCATTGTACAAATCGCGGGAGCGGCGGTCGGCTACGGAGTCCTCATAACTCTTGCCCCAATTGAAGTGAGATGGTATGGCCTTTGTGTGACATATCCACATTTAGGACTCAATAATTTCCAAGCTCTGCTCATTGAGGCTATTCTGACTGGTGTACTTTCTTTGCTCAACTGTGGTGTTTGGGACTCGGTGAATCAGCACAAGCAGGATTCGGTTCCTATAAAATTTGGTTTGGCTATATTTGGTCTCTCAATTATAGGAGGCCCGTTGACAGGAGCCAGTATGAATCCCGTCAGGACCCTCGGGCCGGCCTTGTGGACTGGTGTATATATCTCTCATTGGATTTATTGGGTAGGGCCTTTCCTTGGCGCTGGTCTGACCGCGATATTATATAAGCTTCTTTTTGTTAAAAGGGATAAATATTTACCTATGAGCTTACTATAGATTGTAATGTAATATACATACCTAGTACTAGGTAGACATAAGTTTTTTTCATATTTTGTATTAGGTATTATAGTTATAAGTACCTGAATGTCATGTTCTTACATTGGTTGTTTTGTAAAACAATCTAAGAATTCCTATTTCACCTCAGTATCTACCTGAAACTCTGTAAATATATACATACTCGTACATACAGTTACACAGCTCTGCCGAAAATACAATGACATGGTAGATATAAATGAGTTGGTCTGATGAGAGTGTGTAACGGAACTTCTGAATAGATACTATGCAGGTAAATAGTAGACACTAAACCAGCCCCCACTCACTCTCGATGGGTTTACTATAGTAAATTCATCGAGAATGATTGTTGTAGAGTTTGCAAGTTCTTTTTATTGCAAAGTTAATTTCTTAGTTTCTTTGACTACGTAATAACACATCTGCGAGGTAAAAATTATAAGAAAACAAAACAAACAGGTAGAAACAAATTTCCATATATTTTATTATTTTTGAGTGTGTACCTGCTACCTACCTATGTATATTTTGTTCTATGAACAAGGTACAAAAGAAAAGTTGACAAACATGAAATGTTGTCTTCTTATATCTGTAAAGAATTTTGATAGTAATAAATTATACATAATAATAAAATAAATTGTTTTCATCCATAATACTCACTTTCCTTTGTTTAATTTTCTAAACTTAACTTTTAGTAAGAAGTTCGATAACCAAAGCCGAGCTACTAGCAATGGAGTCAGAGTTTTTAGGCCGCCCGAAGGCCTTTGACACGGCTTCGCGGTTGTTGCTAGGTAAAAAATAGTTAACTTTGAAACATGTATAAAATTGGAAACTCAAAGACAAGTCAGTTTTACAAAATAGGTATACATCATTTGAGTTTTTCTACCCGACTGCTCAAAAGAGGGGCAATGTTTTTCGTATGTAAGTAAAGTCTTCTGTCTTTTGAATTTCAGATTGAAGACTAAGTATAGTCTAAACTCTAGCTTCAAGAAACTTTACTTCATGAGATATTAAAAAAAAGATCGAAAAATAAGTAAAAACTGATAGTAATCAACTTAAACCTACAAGTTTAGGTATTCCTAAGTGATTGCTAGTTTGACAGAAACGTTTTAGCTTAATTTTTATTTCTACATCAAAGTGAACTATGTAGAACATTGCAATTTCCAGTCAACAGTACGCACCCAATGGGTGCGTACTGACTGACCGAGCAGCCTCGCGCGGCAGACGTTTGGCTCGGGCCGCGGCACGCTCGGGCGAGGCAGCGCGTGCGTTTGCCTCGGGCGAGGCACGTCCTGACTGGCCGAGCATTTGCTTCGCGCGGCAGGCCTCGCGAGGCTGCTCGGTCAGTCAGTACGCACCCAATACGGATGAGCATCCAAGCGGTAGCGGCTAGTGCGATGGTAAAACCACGATGCCAAAATTAGCTCCAATACTTCTTCATCACAAGGCCCAAGTTTTAAGGCATTTTAAGACAGATCTAAACTAACTAAAAATATGTATATCTGTCTTTATCATTGCAAGCCATTAGACAAGGATGCCAATAGTTTTAGGAAATTTAGATCTGTCTTTTAAAAAGCCTTCAAACTTGGGCCTACACTCTCCATTCTTAAGGCTGGTTTACATGATGCAAGTTTCTTGCCTGTTGCATACAATAAAATTGAAGCAATAAATTACCTGCATGGTCTAAACAGTACGTAACATTTTGATCTTTTGCGCAAGTTTTGCTTGCCAAAATTTTCTTGGTGTAAACAGCACATACAAAAATTTCTTAGGCAATTCTTGCAAAAAAAATTTCTTGAAAAATTTGACAACGCAAATACGTGCAATACTTGAAGCAACCCGTCAATATGGTACACGCATATACAACCTCTCTATTCAGACAAGTCAAAACTTGAAAGCAATAATCTCCTAAACATTATTGTATTGGTCTAAACAGAAGACATTTGCAACTATTTTTTGTCAAGACTTGCATTCAATAATTGCGTTCAATTTTTTTACTTGTATCCACGTGTAAACAGTTGCGTACAATTCTTGAAGGGCAATTAACGCACTTGATTTATTGCATTCAATAATTGCACTTGAATGTACAAGAAACTTGCATCATGTAAACCAGCCTTTACACAATGGTAATAATTACGCAGGTTTACGTACGTTTTATTGCATCGGATACTCCGACTGTGATATCGATCACATCCTGTTATTTTTACTATCACTTTCACTAAATTTGATTATTTTGATTTTAATTTGTTTTAATTTAATTTTAATGTAATACTATGATGGATTTTCTGTTTTTATCCGAAATAAAATATTTGACTTTGAACTAAAATAATAGCGATGTCGTATAGCGCTTTTCTATGTTTTTTTAACGCGAATAAAGCGCCATTTACACGATGCAAGTTTCTTGCCTGTTGCATACAATAAAATTGAAGCAATAAATTACCTGCATGGTCTAAACAGTACGTAACATTTTGATCTTTTGCGCAAGTTTTGCTTGCCAAAATTTTCTTGGTGTAAACAGCACGTACAAAAATTTCTTAGGCGAGTCTTGCATTCAATTAGTTTTCTCTTCATTTGCCAACATGAGTGCAGTAAGTGAAGGTGTGTTAATCGTTGCTGCTCTTCTGAGACAAGAAATATTGAGAAATCGTCGTAAAAAGAGGTGTTGGATCAAAAAATGGATAGCAAGAAGAGGAGTTCTTGGAGCGTCTAACAATCTTTTTCTTTCTCTTTACAAAACCTTCCAACACTTGAATGAAAAATTTGACAACGTAAATACGTGCAATACTTGAAGCAACCCGCCAATGAATGGTACACGCACATACAACTCTCTATTTAGACAAGTCATAACTTGAAAGCAATAATCTCCTAAACATTATTGTATTGGTCTAAACAGAAGACATTTGCAACTATTTTTTGTCAAGACTTGCATTCAATAATTGCGTTCAATTTTTTTACTTGTGTAAACAGTTGCGTACAATTCTTGAAGGGCAATTAACGCACTTAATTTATTGCACTCAATAATTGCACTTGAATGTACAAGAAAATTGTATCGTCTAAATCACGCTTAATTCTCGTTTGATCACCAACTCGCCTGTTTGTAAGCGACGATGTGGTCGAAGATGAAGCACGCAGACTTAGAAGATACCTATTCACTCATTCTCATTACGTTCTTCATTACTAATTTACTCTCATTACGGTTGATTTTAATAGTAGTTGGTAGTTATTTTATCTCTTGCATTATATTCGTTTAGTAACTCTAAAGGTCGATTCACACATATCAGTGAAGCCACAGTTCCGACACAGTACCGGCACAGTGCGAAATATTCTTTCATACATTCTCTATGAACGCATTGAGAGCCCTGTGTCGTCACTGACACTGACAAGTGGGGACGCGTTCATAGAGAATGTATGAAAGAATTATTTCGCACTGTGCCGATACTGTGTCGGAACTGTGTCGGAACTGTGTCGGAACTGTGTCGGAACTGTGTCGGAAATGTGGCTTCACTGATATGTGTGAATCGACCTTAAAGGTTTAAATCAATGTCGTAGTTTTGTCAGCAGCTACCTATCTTATCTATGGCATTCGAATTTTATCTATTTCTAATTAGGCTTTATCTATACTAATACAGGGTTATAAGGAAAAGGTAAGATAAGCCGAAAAGGGGTCATAGTACTCATTATTATGAACAACTTTGACTATAGGGCCAACTCAGAATTCGTGACAAAAAATGTCAGATGTTCCATACATTTTCTCGAGTGTCAATGACATTTTTATATGGAACAGCAATTTTTTTTCGCGAATTCCGGGTTCTTTTTAGTAAAAGTTGTTCATAATGACGAGTACTATGAGCCTTTATCAGTCTGCTCAGCATACCTTTTCCTTAAAACCTTGTATTATTTTATATAAAAATTAAAGGCTTTAAGGAAGTACTTTTTTTTTTAATTCATGAATAGGCTTGCGTTTGACCGCCATCTTGCCTGATGGGAAGTACCTAAAGTTGGTATGTACTCTAATTTTTTTTTTTTTTTTTTTTTTTAATGTAATTGAGTGACGAGACGAGCAAATCGCTCGCCTGATGTTAAACGTCACGTTTGCCCATAACAGGTCTGCGTCATCCAGAATTTTGAACTCGCAGAATTAAAACCCTGCGCGGCACAGCACTGCGCTCGTCACCCTGAGATATAAGTTGTTTCATCTCCCTCTTGTACTCGTATGTATGTGACATGTGTGTTTGCTGGGGGTAATACCCGACTCTGTAGGTGTTATTTTAAAAATACTTCCACTTATGGCAAGTGAGAAATACCTACCTAACGAAGGCGAGTATCATAGTAAGAGTAAAACACAGTGGTTAGGTCTGTGGTACCCTATTCGAATGAAATCACAATGGCAGCCCGCCCGGCGGCGGCGGTACCTACCCTACGTTTGTGATTTCCAGGTAGGTACCGCCATACAAGAAGCATAATAGAAAGTGTGCTATACACTGAGAAAAAATTCACATAAAGTACGATGATAAGCACCAATTTTTACGGTGACAACTATCATAATATAGGTATGGTTCTCACCCTAAAAGCTGGTGCTAGCACTAGTATTTACGATGACAACCATATATTATGATAGTTGTCACCGTAAAAGTTGGTGCTTAACATCGTACTTTTTGGTAATTATCACTATGCTCCGTACTTTAGGTGAATTCATCGGAATTTTGATGGCTATTTTTCTCAGTGTAGGCTGTATTATAGGCCGGGCGTAGTAGTAGGCATAGAAGCA
Source organism: Alcis repandata (assembly GCA_949125135.1). NCBI lineage: Eukaryota > Metazoa > Arthropoda > Insecta > Lepidoptera > Geometridae > Alcis > Alcis repandata. Next base: position 10,156,559 of record OX421232.1, read on the forward strand.
GCGTCGGGCGCTAAGTCCTGGTTATCAGCTAGTATCTAATGATACCATTCATTACTGCAAGCACCTACTTAATCATGATTTGTGAGAGTGAGAGTGACCTCCGTGCACCGAAACTTGACAAGGCGATTAAACTGGTAACCAAGTTGTATTTAAATGAAATGTCAACAATATATAAATAAATAGGTTAATTTTTAGTTAACACGGGGTTAAGGGATATGCGTAATGAAAATTAAAGTAAAATAGTTTTTACACACTTACTCTGGCATTAATACAATTGTGGTATTTCCGTGATTATTCTTTGAATGTTCGAGAAAACGTAAGTCTTTATCAAATCAAATCAATATTACACATTGATAGAGTCACGTCGCTTTTGTGGCGTTGGCTCATATTTCACATTTTACACGTATATTTAACTCCTATTTTCCTGCCGCAGCTGTAAAGCTTAAATCCCTAAAACTGTTTTATACACAATACACTTTTTGTGTCACTTCGGAGAATGCAAAATAAAATAATATTATGTCGGAAAATGGAAACTACCTATCCTGTTTAACTTCGGTCTGAGCAAATAAGGTTAGGTACTCGATTGAAAGCATCTCTACTCACTCACTCGCACAAAATTATGCTTTAACGACAATAGTTTGTTAATTTTAATAGTTAATTTAATCGCAGTATTTATTTACGCTTATTTTGATAAGCATTCAAAGGTAATCTAAGAGAATCACATTAAACAAACGAGTTGTAATAAAGTTGTTCTTACGACTTAGAGACTCAAAAACTGCTCTCATTCTGATAAGGCACTTGTTAATACTATGTATTATTTAAATGATTACGTAGAAAGTAGCACTTAGATATAGTGTAATACTGGTTTGAGAAACATCAGTTGATCTGACACGGCCGCTGTAATTAGTACAAAACGCATGTCTGTGCATGGGCCGCTGGGTGCTTCAATATTTTTACCTCAATCGCGCTGCCGACCGGTCGCGTCCATTTCATATCCTCCGAATGACCGCAGCGCATATTTATCGTGCGAACATACTAACAAAAGTCCTAAAAACAGTTAAAGACATTGACCGTAACACTTTGAAGAGGAAGTGAATCATTATTTATTTTGGCTGGTGCGTACAGCAGTAGCGGCGACAGTGCACCTCCTTGAATAGTTACGTGTGCGATGGCGTCCACGACGAGCGCGAACCCGCCGACGCTAGTCGACGTCGTCGGGACCAAAGCTCTGGAAGATAAACTCAAAACAAACTCAGTGTCGACATGGTGCTCCGCGCAGTGGAAGCCGATATTGGCTGAATTGATATCTACGGCCATGCTCGTGTTCTTCGGCTGCATGTCATGTATACCGATCGACGGATTAGCTCAACAGTCTCCTATATACGCTCCACTCGGATTTGGACTAGCTGTTATGTTCAATGTTCAAATTTTTGGACACATATCCGGAGCACATATGAACCCGGCCGTGACCCTAGCAGCTGTGATATGGGGAAACACTTCGATCGTCCTCGGAATATGTTACTTCATTGTCCAAGTCCTGGGAGCCACGATTGGCTACGGCATCCTCATCGGCCTCGCGCCTATAGATGTGACGGTAGACGGCATTTGTGTGACGCATCCCCATGTAGGACTCAATGGCTTTCAGGCTCTGGGTGTTGAGATTATTTTGACTGGCACAGTTTCTTTCATCTGCTGTGCTCTTTGGGATCCGGTGAATCAGCACAAGCAAGATTCGGTTCCTATCAAATTTGGTTTAGCTATAACAGGGTTGTCAATAGCCGGAGCTCCACTGACCGGAGCTAGTATGAACCCTGCTAGGTCCCTCGGCCCTGCTCTGTGGACTGGCATATGGACAGTTCATTGGGCGTACTGGGCAGGGCCATTCATAGGTGCTGCATTGACTGCGGTATTTTATAAGTACATATTACTCCAAAATCATAAAAATGTTTAATTTTCTGTTGAGTAACATTAATAGAAATATGTTTGTTACTAAATGTTATAATTTGAAATTAGCAATCATTATATTGTGATATTTTTAGTATGAAACTTGTTTTTGTTATTATACTTATGCCCTCCTAATTTTAAAATATGCAAACAATGGAGTGTGCGCAAGGGCCCAGAAATACTTTTTGTTCTATGAACAAGCTATTAATATAGGTACATGTTGTTATCGAGGGCATGGCTTATTGTCTTCAAACTTTCTTAATTTTGTTAATAAATAACTGTTGAATACTCATTAAGTGCCGTATTTTATTTACAAGCTCAATATTTAAACGAACAAGATCAGCGAACTGAGAAAACTGAGAAAACTTGGTTACTTCGAGCACTGAGAACATAATTACTGTACCTATACAGGTACTTCCTCAGTTCATACAGCAACCAAGGTCTAGTAAAAGCATTAAGCGTTAAGGCCTACATACATGATATAAGTAGATACCTACTCAATACAATACTCCTCAATCTCATCATGTAATTGCAAGTACGTGTGCGTACTTAGTACGTAAATACTCATACTTGCATCGATATCGGTTACACCACAAAGGTTATTCGCCTGTGTTCCGGGCGTACGTTAAATGTTTTCCTTATACGAGTATATTATCAGCGGTAATTTGTTGAGTAATAAACAAGTTTAGCCGTGGTAGCTTATAGTGGGAGAACAGCCGCTTCGCATTCTTGAGGTGGCGGGTTCAAACCCCGACTCGTACCAATGAGTTCTTTAGGACTTATGTACGAATTTACATACCACTGGCTTTTCGGTGAAGGAAAACATCGTGAGGAAACCTGCATATGTCCGGAGAAGAAATTCAATGGCGTATGTGAATCCACCAACCCGCACTGGGCCAGCGTGGTGGAATATGGCCTAGTCACCCTTCAAGGGTAGACCTGTATCCCAGCAGTGGGAGGATTAAAGGTTGCATATGATATATGATAAACAAGTTTCCCATGATGCGTAATTTCCTGATGAAGATCACCGAATGTGATAGAAACTAGTCGTAATAGATGACTTAATTTTACGTGAGCATTCCCGTGTTAATTGTAACAAAAAGTTTTATGTCAGGCTGGAATTGAAGGACTGTTCTAACTTTGAGCTTGTTTGGCGTCTCTACCTTGTTTATACAAAGTTAATATTTTTACACTACAAATTTTTTTGCTGTTGCTAGCGATTTTGCTGTTTAAAAAAATTAGACATTATAAAGACATATAATAAAAAAATATATATTTTAAATATCAACAAAATATGCAATTTTTTTGAATATAAATATAAAACTGAAATCTGTCTTGTTTATTGGTTACCTACCTCGAAAATTTATCGAAAAACCACTAAATATTGTAAAGAGCAACTCGCGAGTCTATAAGTGCAATTTTTGACTTTCTTAGTATTGCACCACGCAGTTCCACCTGCTTTTTTCAAAGCCATTCCTGTATTTAGTTGAACTACACAAAAAAATGTCAAAGTGGTCGGGCCATTTTCGAGTTTTTGCGAGACTAACGCAAGGCTATTGATTTTTATTTATTAAGATCCTAATCACATAATTATACGAAACTGTATACCTACCTAATCAATACATTTTACTTTACTTAAATAATTTTAGCATTCTGTTATGAATGATTTGATAAAATTACAATAGGTAATCAAATTTATAATCTCAAATTAATAATAATCGTCTGTGACTTTGCTTATAATTATGATAAACATTATCAGCCACCAAAAGAACTGAGAAAATGCATGTAATTATTGCTTTCACGCGATATATACATGTACCTATTAATTTATACATACATACATGTAGATATGTATACTTATATACTTATGTATACGAGGTATTGGTATAAGGAGATTTTTTGGATTAAGATGTTAATAAGAAGATTATAATATGGATAGATAATATAGCACATGTAATCAAAAAATTGACTTAGGTACTTTAATTATAATATTCTCCGTATGTGATCGGTCAAGCGACCTGACGGAAAAGTAATTAATTTAGTTTCTAGATAAATGCATTTAAAATTTAGAGTAGTTAACAAACAAGGTTCAGGAACCAACATTTCGTCACCATTTCCTATTTACCAACATTTCCTTTTGCTCTTCAATAAAATTAAGAGATCGCGGATTCTTCAAAAAAGGAGGAGGTTATCAATTCTTCTGTATGTTTTTTTTTTTTATATATATATATTTTTTTATGTTTGTTACCTCATAACTTTTGACTGGGTGAATCGATTTTGATGATTCTTTTTTTATTAAAAAGCTGACGCTTCCCATTTGGTCCCATTTCAATTTAGTCCAGTTCTGATAATGGTATCCATGAGAAAACCATATAAGTCTTAAATTTGCATGAAGTACGTGCGCGACAAATAGATGAATAACTCAATAGTCGGTCTTTTGAAGTCGGTTTTTGTTTTTTGTTTTGTAAAAATAATGTTCTTGTTTTATAGACTGCTCACATTCATCGATCTATAAATCCGACTTCGGTGCTCACATTGAACGGTACGCTAAGCCGAAAAGATCTATTAGTAGGTACTCATCATTTTAAACCACTTTTAGTAACACACATATATAAAGAGTAGTACTAGCTCTTTTCGGCTCAGCATACCCTTTCTTTATAACCCTGTATTGGCTAGTATTCAATTTAATTACGTTAAGATCAACGCAATAGCTTTGTAGCCTGGCCAGTGTTTAGTGAGTAGTGCCTATCACAGTACGATTCAATCAGAATCTACTAATTAGCTCCATGTCTAAGAATGCCTATCTAACCAATCTTATCAGATTGATTTACAAAAGAAAAATGACTTAAAAAACCTATTAAGTACCTATTAATAAATAATGAAATGACGGCATTGTATTCTAAGCTAATTCTGTTTAATTACATTAAAAAAATTATCAACTTTTCTTACTGGCGTTGGATGATTCGGCGTTTGCCACATACATTCAAATATACAATTACACGTATACAAATACATGACTGTATAGACCTACTAAACAATTTGTAAAGTATGTAACATTTGTTGCAATTAAATCGGAGACTTTTTTTTTACGCAGAAGCAAATATTATTTTTAATATTTTTAATTAAGTCATGAAATTTTACTTTAAAATATCAAGAAAGTTTGACAGGTAATTCAATTTCCGGAACAGGGGCATATTTCTGTAGGAAAATTGCTGTTGTAGGAAGGATTGTAAGGAAATAAAAAACCTTGAAAAAAAGTACTTGTCATCAATTCCAAATTGAGCTTATGTTTAATATAGAATAAGTAGTACATTTAAATATGGGAAGTAATGGGAACACATAAGTAATACGGCATAGGGAAAATTCCTGCCAAAAACTTTTCCTGATGTCAAAACATTTCCACACGCTGAAATAACATAAAACTTATCCAATTACGAGACCGTTAACGCGAATCTACTTCAAAAACATTCAGGAATGGGTTAGTACCTGTTTTGAAAAGTTAACTCTTGGGAGCGTTTCAAAAGAATTCAATTTGCCATCGAGAAAACTAGATTCTTAGTCGAAACGCGATACGTCAAGGGATCGGTCCACACAACGCGATTTGCGAAATTGAACGGAAAGGACCCACTATTATGTAGGGGTAATCTTTGTAATGCCGCCGAGGGATGACGTGATTTATACCGCCTGTACTCCAAACAAAATACTCAATTTGAATGTTCTCCGGAAACGGGCCCTTTACGATGATATATTGACATTTTTGCTGGTGACAAACGTTTGGGTTAAATAAAAGACTTTTTGGCATTTAGTAGCAATTTGATTCTGCAGATCAACTTGTACTTTTAGCTGTATCACAATTTAATCTGTCGACTAACGTACGAGAATAATAAAAAAAAACTATTTATTTTTTTGACTGTATTGGGTGCTTCTATGGGCTTCTCTATCTTAAAGACCATAATAATCCATAGATAGGTTGTGTCTATTGACCTCTAACAAAAATAATGATCATATTTGTTCAATCGTGACGATACTACGTTTGAACATGTACCTATTGCTTTTAGAATTGACAAATAGTTGTGAATGCAAATTGCGAAACTCCGCTATCGTGCCCTAAGATCGTGCCCTGCAAGGGTAAGTTGCACAATGCAATCTAATTTTAGTTTCTTGCAATATAAACTCGTTTAGGTTGACGACACACGATTTTTGGCCATTGATGATATGAGTGTTTTGACATAGCATTGCATGTTGGACCAATTAACCTTGTGATTTTAATAGGTTTATAATTTCTACAGGGTTATAGAAAAGGGCATGATAAGCCGAAAAGGGCTCGCAGAACTATTACTATCCCACAGAAACTACTTACAGAAACTAACCCTGATATCGTGAAAAAAAATCAGTTGTTCCATAGAAAAATTACTTTCGATGAAATGTATGGAACAGCCGACTTTTTTCGCGTTTTCTGAGTGGATGCCGTAGTACAAGTTGTTCATAATAATGATTATTTACTATGAACAATTTTGGCGTAGCGTCGTACCCTTTCCTTGTAAAGCTCTCGTTTTTTCTATTTAAAGTTATCATAAATACCGGCAATAGTCAGTGGAATACACACTAAAGGGGTTGGGGGTGTACGAATTGATTGCCTATGTACTTAAAAGTGAGAAAATGAAGGACATTTGCGTTTCAATCTCTTTCTTATTGTATTTGGAAGCACAGGTTCGAAATGATTGGTTAAAGAAGATAAGGATTGTTTTAATGTTTCGCATGAGTAAGTAGAATTAGTACTTTAATCAGGCGATCCATTTGTATTCTCTGTGCAATGCCACAAGCTTCCTACTTCCTCCGTAATTGCACTATGCCATGGACTTCTTTGATTTATTACTGCCGAGGTTTTGTTGGGCACTAATTCTATTATGATTTCCTAGCGTGTTCAGGGTGAGTACAAGCATTCGCTATTATTAAGCCTTTTGCTTCTTCGAAATCTGCTTTGTTAATTTTATGAAACGAATTGTAAATTAATTCGGCCTTACATTACATAGTAGGTTTTTAGACTAAATTGTAGACATTTTGAGGTAGAGTACATTTTTAATCTATATGAAGCCGGAAGTTTGGTAAAGTTTTTTTAGAATCTAAAAATACTTTAATAAACTTTCGGCTTTATCCTATCCTTTCCTATTGACGCATACAGAGCAATTTTTAATTCACAAAACCTCTTGCAGGCAGCCTCTCTGCCAACTTTTATTCCGCACGGTTGTACTCTTTGGTGATTTTTTTTCATAGTTGTGGATATTGATGAATTGCATAAAAGAACGTTTGCCAATGGCAACACTTGGCAGTTGGCACCGAACTTGCTCATTTCTGCATAATAAATCATCTGAGATCAAATGAGGATCCACGTACCCACTACTATAATGAAGAATATTTTATTACATAGGGTGATAGCGTTATTGGTTTCAGCACTTTACTCATAAGGAGTCTTAAGCACGTGTTGACTACAAGAGCTGTATTTAATCTGTATTTAATTTTGAAGTGCCTCTCAAACACTACAATAAATTACGCTGTCTAATATTTTTTAAGCAACGAGTGGAAAGACGAACTTTGCACTGACTTGATGGTATTTAACGTAATCAAGGCACTTGATTGTGATTTCAGAAAAAAGTCTTATTAAATGGATATCGGATCTCGATAAAGCAATTTGCCAGCTCTCTTTAAAAACAAACAGAGCACCCTCAGTTTGTTATTGACCCATCGTATTAGTATGAATAGCGTACGTCCGGCGCCAGGGATATTGGAATTCGAGGCATACCCTAAGGTGCCGATAGCCGCAGTCGTGAGTTACCTAGATTGCTGTTCTTAGTAGTTACGTATACATAGTTATCTTCTAGTGCTCTTTGAAGTACTCGTCGTAAGAGCTGTCCTAACTGGATCGACTGAGTTTGGTTCAACAACTGAACTGGTACACTCGGTCTGCAATGATAATAATTGGTTTCAATTCAATGGTGACAATTCTGATTCAATTAATTGATTTTATTGATAGAATACATCCTTCCCATAATAAAGTTAGATAAACTACTTATTTATCTACAATAGTAAACCTTTTTAGTTAACTATTTCTTAAGTAAACTTACACTAACTACTTAGTAACTAACTAAACCTCTTTATTTTTCAAATCAAAAATTACACGTGTGTTTAAAACTAGATAACCAATAAATCCATCTTTTTAGAGGTATATCGGTGATTCTATTAATTTTACTAGATAGTTTGGTGTGGATGATAATAATGTTTTATAAATAACTTATGGGTAATGGCTAGTAGTAAGTCCTTAACGTTATACTTACCGTGCTATCTACTGAAGCAAGCAAGTAATTCGTGTACAATCAGGTACTCGTATGTGATCGAAGTTTGTTAGCTGGAATTGTTATCTGCACCATCATAGGTAATAAATGGAACGTTAGAGGCGGCGGAGTCGGCGCACTGAGCCGTAATAGATTGAAATTAGAAGCGGAACCTCGGTGCAGGCTGCAGCTGCTCGCTGATAGCTGTCGTAAACGGGGCTTTAGCTATTTGATTGCAATGGAACCAAATATGCTTCATATAAGCAGGTAGCTTAATATAATCGTGTTGGGAAGTACCCCTTACATATAGTGGACACAGGGTTTAAAAGCAAAGGTTGTCTTGTTAAGCCGAAAAAGGCTGGTGCTTAGTACTCTTTCTCGACAATTTTTGTATGGTATCAACCCTGAATTCGAGTAATAATAAGCTCATTGATAACAATGAGCTTTTTTATTAAAATAATGTCAGTTACATTGGACTTGATAAAATGTATCGAATAGCGACCAGCTGCCTTTTTTGCGGTTTAGAATACGACACCCTTATACTCGTATAATATAAGGGTTAAGGTGAATTCTGAACCATGTAGCAATTAGCAAACAAAGAAAAACGAACGAATGAAAAATGTACAATAGTCCGAATAAAAGGAAAAATCTAAAAACTCCTCGCAAAAAATCTTAAATGGGTCGAACACTTTAAGCTTTAGTAGGTCAAGTAACAAACATACACACATACAGACCTACATCCAAGAATTAATACGCTCTTTCTGGGTAATCGAGAAAAATAATTAAACTTACCTACAATTTTGCATGGTAGAGAAGATAAAATCGCTACCTATAATAAAATAATTGAAATGAATCCTGTGAAATGAAAATGGTAACGTAACAAAAAAAATCTTTCAAAATCTTTTACATTTACTCACGCGACCTACATACAACAAGAGAAGAACTCCTTCAAGAAGCAACAAAAATAACAATTGTCCACAAATTAGGATGATAAATCACAGAATATCAAATAAATTATTCACGTGGCTGCTTCGTGTTGCTTCGAATATCATGAATCTTCCGGAGACGTGTATTGTTATGACACAATAAGGAAAATAAGAAGTACCTTCATTATGTACCTACCAGCTGTTTATTAAATAAAATACCAAGCATCTTCCATGAAAATAACAGCTGTACCATTACGTTAACGTGGATACACATGTCACAGCTCGATAATTCGTATAATAGCTCTAGCGTCCACTTATATACATACATGTACCTATATATAAATAGAAAGAAAGATAAAGACTTTAACGCTTTTTTGTAATATTTTTTTATTCTTATGTGTCGTGACGATACTTTTCTTAATCCCCGTCAAGAAAAGACTGTTATACGTTTTACGTATCTGCGTGTTTCTGTATTCTGTAGGTATTCCATGTTTCTGTGAAAAAGTATCTTATATCCAGGGTACTTATAGGCTGTCTTTATACCAACTTTTATGCACATCCGTTTAGGCGTTAAACATAAATAAACCTTTACACTTATAATATAAGTATTAACTGTAAGATGTAATGAGGAAGTAGAATCGATCTTGCGTACTAGTAGGATAACTGGCTAGTTTTGCTTCCAGAAAACTTACAAGGAATAAAAATCACTATATTGATTTGCCTGCAGACAAGTTCTCAATAAGTCACAAAGCAATAACAAATTATATTATCTTTGTCTAATTACTATAAATTACTGTTTATTTACATATATTTACATCTTAAATTTAAAATAAGCTAAAATAAAAAAAAACTAAAATAACTAGAACAAAGAAATTTACAAAACTAAAAATCAAAAAGTAGGGTTTGCCCGTGTGGCAAAGTACCAAGAACGCTGGCTGCATTCCCGCGCTGAATTGCCAGTGAAATTCTTTTTTCTAATAACATACAAATTTTGTCTAATTTGTATGTCACAAAGATTATTTTTAGTCGCAAAAAATAACAAAAATACCTTTCTGATAAAACTTACCTGTAATTCTAATCGGCTAGTAAACATGTAGTTAACATCAATATTTATCAATTAAATACGAAAGGAATTTCATTATGACGTCATGTTGTCAAAATTTGATAATTCGTAGACATTGATATTTTGTACAAGCCGATAATAATAAACCGATACGTAAACGTATGTTTACGTTGTATAAATTATTAGCTGCTTGCTTAAATTATTGTTGCATCAGGTATCATACAGGATCCGTTAGTTTTTGTGGGATATAAAGTATCCAATGTATAGTACCTACCTATGTATTAATCCAGAGGTTGTACCACGAACTTTTAGCACGAGCCTGAATTCTGAGCTTTTGCCTCGCTTATTCTCTAGCTGTCTTATCTCACTATAAATTTCCTTCACACCTAATTTCATCCATATTTGTAAAGCCGTTCCAGCATGAAAGTATAACAAACACAAACATTGGCATTTAAACAGGGTTATATGGAAAGGGTATGCTAAACTGAAAGGGCTCATATTAAAACTCACCATTATGAAAAACTTTTAATATAGGACCAATCCGAAATTAGCGAAAAAAAAATCAGTTGTTCCATAGAAAAATGTCAATAACACTTGACAAAATGTATGGAACAGTAATTTTTTTTGACGATTTCAGGGTTGGTGCCATAGTTAAAATTGTTCATAATGATGAGTACTATGAGCTCTTTTCGGCTTAGCATACCCTTTTCTTATAACCTGTAATGTATGTGATGGACAAGGACATGTTGAAATTTTGATACAAAGTTAAATTAGTAAACAACTAATTACATTCACTTCGCCATTTCCATACAAGTATACATTCCGGTACCGGGTTCATTGTTTCAGGAGTGACGAGGGTGAGATGAGCGATACCACTTCTGAAGTTTCAGGAACGCATCCCCTTTACCGGTCACAAACGTTACTAGGAAATGTATGAAACATTCAGATAACATAGCAACTAGTTTATTTGTAGAGAATCACCGAAGTCGGATTATAATCGATGTAGAGAATTGAATGTGGAAGGTATCATGGGAAGTGCTGTCTTTGGCATATTTCAGTTCCTTTGTTTGACCAACTCTCTCTCTGTCAACTAAAGCTACTTCCAGAAAGTTACCTGAATAGTTTTAGCTAGTAATTTTAATGAACTAACCACTACTTCTATTATTATAATATAATTGGTCAATTGAAGGTATCATAATGTATTTTAGTCAATAAATGATTTTTAATATTATTTAATTACCAGAAAAGTTATCAGATTAGTTTTTGAGCTCAGTTTAGTTTTTTTTGCTAGTAATTTTAATAACAAAGCTGAAAGAGTTGACGTTTAACTCTCTTTTTAAACTACCGAAATTCATATTAACTGGTTACTTACACTTAACAAATTTGGAAATTGAACTACTGTAAAAGTTAACCCTAACAAACGAACCCTATTATACAATAAGACAAGAACATTATTTTTACAAAACAAAAAACAAAAACCGACTTCATAAGACCGACTATTGAGTTATTCATCTATTTGTCGCGCACGTACTTAATGCAAATTTAAGACTTATATGGTTTTCTCATGGATACCATTATCAAAACTGGACTAAAATGGGACCAAATGGGAAGCGTCAGCTTTGTAATAAAAAAAGAATCATCAAAATCGATTCACCCAGTCAAAAGTTATGAGGTAACAAACATTAAAAAAAAAAAACATACAGTCGAATGGATAACCTCCTCCTTTTTTGAAGTCGGTTAAAAACATAGTTGCCATGATTTCACTGTGTGACATTGAAACGTAGTTCGATGTCGAATTTGTCGTTACTACCACTCAAATCTTATCTTAATTATAGATTTCGAAAGTCATAAACCGAATTACGGTTTTCAATCTGATTAGGTATTTACGGACAGAAAAATCGACGCAGTCTTGAAATTGTAGTCACAAAATGTTGTGGCTATAGAGACTGTTTAATCTGTATACTATACAGGGTTATTCATAAAGGTTGTGCTAAGCCGAAAAGGGCTGATAGTACTCATCATTATGAACAACTTTACTATGGGACTAGCCCGAAATTAGCGTAAAAAAACTGCAGTTCCATAGAAAAATGTCAATGGCATTCGACAAAATGTATGGAACAGCTGATAGCATACCCTTTATGAATAACCCTGTAGAGCTAAGAAATGTTTTAGGTATTATAGGAAATAAGTGTACCAGGTGTACTGGTGTTTGACTCGAATATTACAACTACATAATTATTTATTTATAGGCTTGATACTACACTACTATTACTCATTACTCACTACTATACTACTATTATTCATTATGATTTATAATAGTTTTTATGATTACTCTTTATTTTTTTATATTACGTGTATACCAAATTTAATTTATTATAGTTTATAGGTTTTAGGGATTTGAGCTAGAACAATTGAGCTCTATTTCACACTTTGAAGCGTGATATTTTATGATAACTTGATTAATAAGCAATCAGCAAAATTTTGATAATAGTAATTAGGGCTACCTACTTTTCGATATTCGATATTTGCCCAGTAGTGGAACATTGAAGGTTAACAAAAAAAATATGTTGGCGACATTGGTGGCACATATTCCTGAGGTAAAATATATAATATAAACATGAAAATATTTTTAGTTTTAATCTAGAAGACACCAACTATAAATCTAAGTATAAAATGCGTCATAGTAAAATTCCGAAATTAAAAGGATGTAACTATCTGTATTTTCAGGTGTAGGTGTAATTTCACGGTATATCACTCGAAGATTATTACGTTTAATTTGGCATGTATAAATATGTAGGTATGTAAATAATGTAATACCAGTGTAATTACATGTGTTACGTATTTTATAATGGGACAATTAGGTTGTAATTTTGTTTTGGTCTGATGCCGCGACTTTGCTTGCGGTACTAGGGGGGGGGGGGGGGGGGTACCTAGTACCGCAAGCAAAGTTTTTTTTACAACAAACTAGACATGCGTTTGACCAAAATCTCACCTGATGGGAAGCGACGATGTGGTCGAAGATGTAGCACGCTTGCCTAGGAAATACCTATTCACTCTACTTTTAACTTTTTCGGGACGACAGACACCGGCAATGAGTTCCACACCTCTGCCGTTCGCTTTAAAAAGGTGGAATGGAAACGCTTAGTGCGTTTGAACGGAATATCCACCGTGAGAAGTCTCAATTTTGTACGCCTGGTGCGTGGTGGTTGTTGTAGAATGGAGATGACAAGATTAGGTCATGCAGTTCTTGAGCACACACTCACCATAGTGTATCCTATAGAATACCGAAAGACTACTTCACGCCGGTGTGACAGACTTTCTGTGGTAGTTCTTGAGAGTGAGATATTATCTCGGTCATCGTCGCTCTCGTTGGAAATGTCGTGAGAGTGAGAGTAACAAAGATAATCTCGAGCGCCCAAGAATAATAGCCCTACTACCCACTGTACCCTCGCCGGGTATTCTGGGCCGTTCGAGATTATCTCGTAACTCACTGTCATGATATTTCTAGAGAGAGCAACAGTGAGCGAGATCTCACTCGCCAGTATAAGGCCAGGTTTGGTACTCGGGGCGGAGGCTAGCTTCGGACTCGTAAATATAAAGTTTCAACTCGGATGAATGATTTAGGAATGTATTAGGGATTAGGGACAGACAAACACAGAAACATTAATGTTCATATATAGATAACGTTATGTGACACGCATTACCGCAAAACGAAATCTGTTTGTTATTGTTCGTGTTTTAAAAAAACTTTTAAAATTGAGGTTTTTCAAAAGTATGATTTGGTGTAAGCAAATGTATTTACTGCGGTTTTTTATAAACTGTCACCAACCATAGATTAGATGAATTATTTCCCCGTTCAATTTTATAGACAAATTTAATGCTAAATTCCAGAACATCTCTACTATTGAGTAAAATTATGTTTCAGGAAAACATGAACTCCTGTTAGGTTACCGAAACCGACGTTGGCAAAGTATATCTTTTTATAAGGAAGGCGTTAGATAAGAGGGTTGTAAAAGAATTGTAGGCACTAAACTTATATAATTTATGTAAACTATAATACAATATAATAAAATTATATAACACAATCTCTTGAAACATATAAGTAGGCATAAATGTATAAGTAGATATCTACAACCCGTTTGGAACCGATAGGCGCAGGATCGACGCAAATGACCAAGCAAAAAATAGAGACCTATACCTAGCAGTAAAAAGATTGGACGATGATGATTATGACGATATATATCTGTCTTATCCTAAAAATAGCATAGTAGCTAAGTACATAGTATGTATCTACCTATCTATCTATAAACTAGTGTCGTTATCTGAGTAAGACCAATAACTATAGTAGTTCTGGGAACAGTAGACCGCGCGAGAGTCCGGATGTTTGTATGTACTCGCGTAGAGGTCAGGGTCATGCGCGAGTTAAACCGTGGGGCGCAGCTAGTTGAAAATATATGTAAAACTGTGGCCTTTTTGAACAACAAATGATGTTCTATTCTATATATATCTACATTTTACGTTCGTCTGAAAATGAACGTGCCACAAAGCCGCTCCTAAATACCTCGTAAGATGTTTCCTTGAGACACGACGCGTGCCTAAAGCCCATAATATGCGAGTTCGCACCTCCAGGCGCCTGCTTATACTTCCAGCTGGATTGTAAAGGATATAATCTGAGCAATGTCGTGTAATAAGCGTCATGAATGGATATAATAAAAAAGGTTCATACCGAAAATGATGATGATACAATGAAACGATAATATCCTTTGAACGTCTAGTGTAGTTTATAAACTGAGCAACTCTGGGCTGGATGGTACCTCTTTGATGTAGTTGGTTGAATAAGTAAGGGCCACTTGTAATAAGATAACACAGTAATAATAGTAATACAGTAACCAGATCCAGACCTTGAGCCTAGTTTGGGGCTCACTGTTTACCGTCTTTTATGTACTATATTGTGTGTAAATTCCATAGTTTATGTAGTACTTTTTCTTTTTGAAAATGAATATATTTATTTTGATATATAATACGAGTAAGTAGGTACTTTTGTTGTAATGTTCTGGATTGTGGTCTATTTTATTTTATTCTATTTTATCAGGAAAGATGGCGGTTATATGCAAGCCTATTACTGAATAAAAAAAGACCTCAGGGACTGCCGCGGTAAAGCTATTGCATACGGTGATAGGTACTTTTTAGTTTTGCCATCTATCGATGAATAACAGAACTTTTAATGACTTTTTGAAATATTACGCTTGTCTCTTTAGTTCAGCAACTCGCCTCTAGGTGTCGAGTGTAAGGTTTCGTTGACTTTTCGCCAAGTTTATTTTTACATTACAGAAATTCATTTGATAGATAAACACATTTGGATACTTTTTTGAAAAATAGGCCTTGCAATATTTAAAAAACAAATGTTTTTCAAACGTCATGACTCTCTCTTCCGAGTGTACCTACTCCCGTAGTTCTATTTTAAAAAAATGTTTAAGTTTTTATATCTTCCTTTTTTGTAAGGTTATTTTCGTTACGGAATTTCTGGATTCGGTCTCCACGCTCAAGGCCCGCGATAGAAGCTATGCAATAGCTTAAAAAAATTACTATACATTTAATGGATACATTTAATGTTTGCTGGGAATTTTAAGGTTCTTATATGACAATTGTATGATTTGGTAATTAAATGTAGATAGGTCTACCATTTTCTCATTGTAATTATATATTACTATACTCGTATTATTTTTTATGTAGTTATATATACCAGATTTTTTTTACCTAGTAACATGCAAAATGTTTTTTTTGTGAGTATCGTAGTTGTTTATTTAAAAAGTTCAACGATATGTTTATCAGACAATAATCTATTATATTATATATCTATTATTTTATTGATTGCATCGCAATTGTCATCGTAATACGTAGGTATACATATAGGTACTGGTTGAGGATACTTTATGTGATTATAACCTTCCAAAAAAGCGATGAGCTACTAAAAATAATATTTATCTAAAAATTTGCTAATTGGATCTTCTGTTCGTTGGATATTGTTTTCCCGAGAGCTAACATTTGCATTAGCTTCAAGATAAACCAACCACAAATATGATAATGTTAGAGTTGCCAGTCTCAGTGATGTCCTTAAGTGCAAAGTAACTAGCATTCACATAAAATCTGACACATTGTTAAACAATGCTATTAAAATAAAGATAAACACTAAAGAGCGCGATCCCCAACATGTCAAAGATAATAATAGCTTACATTTACCTGACGTTCTTAACTATCTACTCGTATTTATTTCTATTTATACTATATCAGTTGGCTGAAAAGATTATTCGTATAAACAAAACTGAGGGCGTTTTATCTGTAGGTAGTTAGAAAAGTAGGTATGTAGCTTTTAGTAGTAGAGATCAACGTTTTGATTGGTGCCTCGGGCAGCGTGCTAGGGGGGCACCAGTGTGAGTTCATCAGAGATCCTGGTACCCTCTGACAAGCACAGAGGCTGACCACCGACGGGGTTTTAGTGGGTTTAGCTCCACATTACCCGGTTGCTCCTTAACGCAGCCAGGTATCTTCCGAAATTTTCCCCCCGTCAACAAAAAAAGGAATGTACTCGCGTTTAATGAAAAGTTCTCATCGTTCGGACTATTTTGCCAACCATACCTACCAGTGATTTTTCTTTTTTCAACTGATGTAAGTAATTCATATCATTTATTTCTTTAAATTACACTTAACAAATACTATTACTTATGAGTAAATTAAAAACAGGGTTAAAGAACCAACACAATATTTACATAATTTGCGCATGTAATTTACCTAAACTTTTCTAACGACGACGCCCAGAAAACGATCCTGGTTGCTTCATTTCTGATAACGGATCGTAAATAATGATGAGCGATCCGTTCGCAGAATTCTATATGCAAATATGCGGTGATAATAGGGGAGCTATTTATATTGGTATTTAGTTTATATATTAATAGACTCCCGGCGGTTACACCCGCTTTTTTTTTTACTTTTTAACCTTCCCTGTATTAGAGCAAACAAAAACAAAAAAAAATCCAACAAAGCAAACCAAAAGGATCGGACCAATTTCTGAACACACCTTTAAGTATTTGACAACCAAGTGACACTATTTTTTATTTTTAAAAAGACAAAAGAGATCGGACTTCCCGAGTTTACCGTACCGATAAGACGAACTGCAAATGTTTCACAGGTAGGAACAGTTTGTATTGGAAAATTAAATCGTCAATTTTAGTATTTTTCTTTAATTATTATTCATGTTTCTTCTTTTACAAATATTTCAAGATCAAAATTAGCAAAATCGGTCCAGCCGTTCTCGAGTTTTAGCGACTTCGGTGAGTTTTAGCGAGACTAACGAACAGCGATTCATTTTTTTAATTATATAAGAGAAGATAAACACACTCGTAGAGTAATGAGGTATCTCGTTATATCGAGCGTAGATAAATTTAAATAATTTAATTTAAACTACATACGTCAGAGAGACGTATGTAGAGGTAGTTTTTTTTTTTTTTTTTAAATTCATGAATAGGCTTGCGTTTGACCGCCATCAGTTTTGTTATTTTTCATGCCACACAATAAACTTCTTTACTGAGATGTATCTTCATGTATATTTTGTTTATCTGTATGTTTTCTAACTAAATTATTTAAACTCATACTGCACATTCAATAATTTAACTTAGATATTCAGTATGTATTATAATTCGATAAAAAGTTGGCGTTATTTTGTCTCTTCTGAAAAGTAGCAAAATTCTATACGTATCTCTGGCCTGATGCTCTTGATATTAAGAGTATTTGCGAGGATGACTTTATTAAAATGAAGAGAACTTAAAAAAGGTGTGGTTAACTGTTAAGTATTTGGTACATTTGAGTACTTGTTAACGAATTTTATATCAATCAAAATTTATAATGATACCAAACTAAAGGTATTTATGCATTTGATAAGAAAATGAAACTGCAATATCTGACGGCTTTGATCCCTATACGCTTATTCATGCTTGCAGCGGATATTCAAACTTAGGAATTTTATTTTTGTTTTCATTGCGCCAATCTCTTCTATCGCTTATCATGATTAAATATTTAGGAGCAGCTGTGCTGTAAGATTATATGAGAGTTACGTTATCAAAGATAATAAAACCAGTAGATGGGCTATGCAGAAAATTTATCTCTAGAATCACACTCACTGCATCGGAGACAGGACAAAGGTAGCGCGCTTATGACGGCTCAAAAATCGAACCTAAATTCGAAGCCTCGTGCAAAGATAGTTTAAGCCACCCAAATTATAGGTGATCCGAAATACAATATACGACAATACGATCTGTCTTTTAGTTATATGGTTTATGTTCTTTACACATGTTTGTTCCATCCTTATCTTTGAAATCGATATTATATCGCAAGAGATATACATACAATAACATCGTATTGGTATTACTGAATGAAATGCGGCTGATAAGCTCTCTCAAGAGTTATCTGTCAAGTCCGCTTCCCACATGCTACAAGATTACAAAATTAAAAAGGTTTATTTATACCTTTAGGTACTAAGTTGTACTATGGAAATTAACGTGGTTTTGACATTTTGACACATTTACATAAGTGAGTAGTCTCGTGCAATTATAATTAAGCGTTATGTAAATATTGTAGAAATAAACTTTATGACAGTTTTTCATGCCACATAATCCCACAAATCTTAGTACTATAAAACGTAGGTGCCTTATTAGGTGCATACTTGTATTTTATTTTATACTTGAATATATAAGTGCACAGTTTAGTTAAGAGTGTATCTGTATCTTTGTTAATCATAATCATAATAATCATAATCATTAACACGCTTTTATTAGCTTCACCTGTATGTTTGTATGTTTGTATGTTTGTATGTTTGTATGTTTGTATGTTTGTATGTAACCGACTCCTTTGAGCGCGTTTTTGACCCACTTGAAACGGTCAGATTTCTTTCAAACTTTGTAGATATATCGAGGACCGATGACAATACACTAAACAAATCGTGTTTTTTAGTTTTTTTAACTATTAATTTGTTTAACACGCTTTTTCTATAAAGTTTCTTTAACTTTTAATACCGTTTAACTTGCAAATGGTAATTTCGTCATTCGTGTCAGAGAACAGAGTGGCGCAGTGGAAGCGTGCTGGGCTCATAACCCAGAGGTCCCTGGATCGAAACCACGCGCTAGAAATCTTTTTGCTCAATATTTTTTTGTTACGCATCAATTTTATTTTATGAGGTCTGAGGATCGAAACCACGCGGCTACTCTTTTTGCTCAATATTTTTTGTTACGCATCAATTTTATTTTTAATTTACTTGAGCAGACGGCCAAAATCGGATAACACCAACACATTTGTACATATTAATAATGGTTAATAGTTAGCAAATCGAACTAAAAAGCGAAAAATAAATAATAGTTAAAAAAAAACTAAAAAAACACGCTTTTTATAAAAAACCGAACTAAAAAAATAGAAAATAAAATTTTATAAATTTAAATTAAGAATAGGGTTGAAAATTTCAATAAATATAAATTAATAATAGTGTAAATAAATAAATATATGTATTTTATTTTTAAAAAAGCGTGGGGTGCTTTCTAAGATATTATCAAAATGCTAATCACTCTACTCATGTCTGTCAATACAAAATGTATCTACAAAATATATAATATCTATTGACCCATGCACCCCACGCTTTTTAAAAATAAAATACATATATTTATTTATTTACACTATTATTAATTTATATTTATTGAAATTTTCAACCCTATTCTTAATTTAAATTTATAAAATTTTATTTTCTATTTTTTTAGTTCGGTTTTTTATAAAAAGCGTGTTTTTTTATTGGCAATATTCATTACAAGTCATTACAAAATACAAAACATAAAATTATACAATAAATGTACAAAATAAAATCTTAACAAGCATGTCAACTTATTGACCTGTTTCACTAACTATGGTCTAAAATTGTCGCAATGAAATTACAATAAAATGTCATAATGTCAAAGGAAAAATGTCAAAAAAATATATATGAAGTATAAGTAGTCATTGTGTAAAAATAATATTATTCATAATAAATCAGTCAAAATATGCATTCAATAAACTCATCATAGCTGTAGAAAGTCTGCTCGACAAGCCAGCGTTTGAGGCGTGATTTAAAACTCCCGATAGTGGGCGCAGTGGTGATCTGCTCCGGTAATTTATTGAAGACTGCTGGACCCATAACATGTGTCGACTTTTCTGACCTCGCCAGTGAGCGAGGTACCTCCGCGAGCTTGTGCCCGCTGCGGGAGCTGGCGCGAGTTTTGTAAGAGGCTTGGTTTAATCTAACATATACCGCAACTTGATATATGACGAGTGCTGGTACAGTCAAGATTCCAAGCCTCTTAAAATGCGGACGTGCGGAGATATCCTGCGGGATTTTGGCGATTGCACGGACAGCGCGCTTCTGCAGTAAGAAAATGCGCTCCCAGTCCGCAGCCCTGCCGAATAATTCTGTGCCGTATTGTAGCAGGGAGTGGACTGTGGCAAAATAGCACGTTCTTACCACATCAGCAGGCACAACTCGGGCGACTCGGTTCAGGGCAAAACATGCGCTTCCCAGCCTGCCGCAAAGCTTATTGATGTGGGATTCCCACGTCAGGCTTCGATCTATCTCAAAACCGAGAAAGGTTGTGGTATCGGTCTGGTCTATCTTCTTACCCTCCACCTGAACCACCAGTGGTCGTGTCTGATGACCCGATAAACAAAAATGGACGTAGTGGGTTTTGGATCTTAATTAATCTAAATATATATAAATCTCATGTCACAATGTTTGTCCTCAATGGACTCCTAAACCACTTAACCGATTATAATAAAATTCGCACACCATGTGCAGTTCGATCCAACTTGAGAGATAGAATAGTTTAAATCTCAAATTATAGTCGCAATTTTAATTTATTGCAAATTATATATATACTGATAATTTTTACTATAAATTGACAAGTTAGCATCAACATACTACGGTTGCTATAGTTACGCAGTGGCTTTTGACAGGACAACGTCTGTCGAGTCAGCTAGTAGGAATTTATATTTTGAAATAGTGGGCTCTCGGTTTTAGTTTAGGCAGCAAGATAATATAAGAAGGCCGAAGGCTTTCTCGCCGAAAGTGAGTCGTTTTTAAAAGAGTGTCTACAAAACCTCTTCAGGCTGTCAAGGCATCATCAATACCGCTAGTGTTCACAGTTCATAGTTTTTCATTAGTAGGTACCAAAATTTGCTACATGTCAAGTGCGTAAATTACAAAAAGTAATTGACTTAAACATTAAAATAAAAATTAAATGGAACACAATTAATATAAAAAATTAATAATTAATTTAATATTGACTTTGATATTGGCCTTACCATCGAACTTGTAAAATGCCTGTTCGACAAGCCATCTTAGTTTTGCAGGTGACCATAAACTGTGTTTTTTTTTACCATAAACAAAAATGGACGTAGTGGGTTTTGGATCTTAATTAATCTTAATATATATAAATCTCGTGTCACAATGTTTGTCCTCAATGGACTCCTAAACCACTTAACCGATTATAATAAAATTCGCACACCATGTGCAGTTCGATCCAACTTGAGAGATAGAATAGTTTAAATCTCAAATTATAGTCGCAATTTTAATTTATTGCAAATTATATATATACTGATAATTTTTACTATAAATTGACAAGTTAGCATCAACATACTACGGTTGCTATAGTTACGCAGTGGCTTTTGACAGGACAACGTCTGTCGAGTCAGCTAGTAGGAATTTATATTTTGAAATAGTGGGCTCTCGGTTTTAGTTTAGGCAGCAAGATAATATAAGAAGGCCGAAGGCTTTCTCGCCGAACGTGAGTCGTTTTTAAAAGAGTGTCTACAAAACCTCTTCAGGCTGTCAAGGCATCATCAATACCGCTAGTGTTCACAGTTCATAGTTTTTCATTAGTAGGTACCAAATTTGCTACATGTCAAGGGCGTAAATTACAAAAAGTAATTGACTTAAACATTAAAATAAAAATTAAATGGAACACAATTAATATAAAAAATTAATAATTAATTTAATATTGACTTTGATATTGGCCTTACCATCGAACTTGTAAAATGCCTGTTCGACAAGCCATCTTAGTTTTGCAGGTGACCATAAACTGTGTTTTTTTTTTACCATGAGCCTGACCATCTGTTTATTTGCAGCCCTTTTTATTAAAAAAACCTACGTTTAAATTTCTCAATTCCATTTAGTAAACAACTCTAGGTACCTATTATTGTATCTTGCCTGCTAATCAGCCACCTAACCAAAACCTTGTTTCAAAGTTGTTCGTAACTGATACTAATGAATGATCGATACAAGGGTAGAGGTGAACTTTGCCGCAACTTTGTTTCTGCTCGTGGAAAATTTAAATTTCCTAACCCTATGAAAATCTTATTATGGCCATCTTCTTGATGAAACCAAACTTCCCACGCTTTGATAAGAATTAATAAACATAGGTCACTTTAATAGAGTTTTGTTTCAATAAGTTATGTGGTAATTACCACAACGACTGTAGTATTGATGATCCAGTAAAATCCAAAATACGTTATCAAAACAAAATCTTTTTTCTTTTATTTTAAATAATTAAAAATGAAGAATAACGAGTTAAAGAGTACGAGTATAGTGGTAGTATCCGACGCAATAAATACATGTTAATGAAAACAAAATGTTTCATCGTCATCATCACTCA